>JAVIWB010001064.1:0-10095 GCA_031893035.1 Dermolepida albohirtum
ATGATTGTCTATCATATCTGTTAGATTGTGACCTCCGTGGGCTATATTCATTAATACCATCGTGTAACCAGTCCACCAGAAACCGCCCCATATATAAATTTCTTTCGTAGTTGAATCTTTTGTTATACGGATTGTATTAGCTTGTCCGGTAGGTAGATTGTGAAACTATATAACCTTATTTGGGTTCCCAGTATGCCCCTTTGCTGTATAATTAGTATCAAAAGTAGAAACACCGTTTGCTGCTGGCATTGGTTGTCCGTTCAATGTGAAGTTTACTGAGCCAAGACCTGTTCCTTCCTTAAAGATAACCGCGAAATTTTCATTTCCGGCAGGTACAATAATTTCAGCGGTTGCATTAGCTGTAGGTGATTTTAGATATTTTTCAGTATTATAAATAGGCTCAAAAATATCTGTACTGTTTGCATCAGTCCAAGTTCCTGTTTTAATCCATCCAATGTGATCAAGACGTCTCCAGATTGGTTTGTTCCAACTTAGAAAATCATATATCATTCTAGGGATATTATTTGACTGTCCTAATCGCATTGGACGCTCAGAAACTGAAGTTTCTACGTTTGGAATATCACCTCCATAAGCGTTAGCCCCTAAAGAATCCGCTTCGTAACCTATCTTAATTAACGGCTTAACCTCTTTTGATATTGAAGATAAAACATTACTATTATTGAAACCATCAAGATTATCTATTCTATCATCATCATAGATTACATCTTTTACTATTTTTTGAGTAGAGCCATCAATTTGCAAAGATTCGCTAACTCCTAATAATTCAACTCCTAAGCGGTAATCTGTACGCCAAGGATTAGGAGGAGGCAAAATAACACCAACACTTGTTCCTGTAATAATTCCAAAGGAGTAATCAGTATTTGAAACTTGCTGATATGCTAAACGAGCGAGTAAATTTGTGCTGTTTCCTCTTAATCCAAATCTATTTGTAGGACTGAAAGTTTGCATGTCTTCATTGAAGGCAATAGTATTTTCTCCAACTGTTAAATCAGCGGTTAATAATTGGTATGCTACTCTTTCATAATTCCCATTAATAAGATCGTATTTTTCTAATACAAGTTTTCCAGCAGTTCCTACTTTTAAAACAATACTTTTATATACTTCTGTTGTGGTCCTGGAATCATTAAAAAGATATACAAATTGATTATTAGCGGGAAGACTTCCTGAAAGATTGTTTAAATTAGGTTCTAACGCATTCGTCCCTGAAGTAGTTAATGTATATCCTTCAAAATATTTTGCTGTAGCTTCCATTACAGCTCCTTTATCATTATCCGTAGGATTAAAGGTTGTTTCTAAAGTTGTCCCTGGAAGTTCTGTTTTAAATAATCTCCAAACACTCCCATCAAAGTAAGCTTCATTTAAAAATCCATCTTCAGATGCTATGGTAATTGGATTATTATTTTCATCTACAGCAGGTGTTAGATTTACGTAATCTCCTTTTTCAAGTAACCTATACAATCCTGCTTCCGTTGGTGCTGGATCATTTATTTTTAGCTCCCTAAGTATCCATTTGATCTTATATTTGATTCATCAGCAAGATCTAACATAAATTGCCTGAACTTGTTGAATTCTGTTGAAAAATGCTTATCACCAAAGTTTTTAATGGGGATATTTTCTATGGGTGTTTTATCTATCATCCTCTTACCATTTAGTTATATTTCTGCCAATGGCATTTCTATTTTGTATATTTATTTGTTCATGCTTGTGCTTTCCACAACCACAACCTTTACAATCTATTTCTAAACAATCCTTTATTAAAATTTCATCCTTTACAGTACAAAGGAATTCTTTAGTCATTTCAAAGTATATATCAGCGTTTTTATAATGCTCATTCATAATTGATTTAAGTTCATTTATTGGAGCAGCAACACTATCCTGGTTTATTTTTTGAACTACTCCTATTGCTGTATCTATGTATCCATGTCTAAATATGTAAGCTGCATAACTTGCATGAATCAATACTCTTTTCAATCCATAATGAACTTTAATCTTTCCTCCACATTCATATTCAGATCCACACCATATTTTTTTAATTAGTTCATTATCTTGGTTATCAATTATTGTATTTATCAAACAGTAGCCTATTTTAGGTATTAACCATAAATTTGTCTGCTCCCGAATAAAAACACATAATTGCTCCCAATTACAATGTTTAGCAACTTGACCAATACATTCAAAATCAGCTTTTGTAATTAGATTTTCTTCAATATTGCACTGTAACATCTGTAGTTGTTTCTTTGGGTTGACCAATCATTTTATCTGCTAAATCACCTGGAATACCATAAATCTCTTTAATTATTTCAACTGCTGACTCTCTTTCTGTATATCCTTGGCTGACACTTTGTTGTAATTGAATAAGTGCTGTTACCCCTCCTACTGATCCTTTTAATTGAGCTTGTGATTCAAGTCTTAATTCATCACTTGAATCTGAAATTTCTTCCTGAATTATTGGAATTATTTTGAATTCTTTATTGTAAATTTTATTAAAAAGATCTTCTACTTCATATCTAATCCATTCTGTTTCCTGATTGTATACCTTTGTAGCTTCTGTAATTGCTTCTCCTGAGCTTCCAAATATTCCTCCATCATTATCATTAACCAGTATTTTAGGTATCAAATAACACCTTCTTATATTATCCTGAATATCAGATAATACTTCTTTGAATTTTTTTGGATCATATGAGGATTGAACTGTTTGGACTGAAATTGTACTACTAATGTCTTCTACTACATAAGGAGTATTGATAAAGAAAGCACCTCCAGCATTTTCTGTTCCTAGCCAATTTCTAAAATCATTTTGAAACTCCTTTTCTGTATCTTCTTCGAGTCCATTAGTTATCATTATAGTCTTATCAATAAATCCCAGCCTTACATTATTATTATGATAAAGACTCATTCTGAACTCTGTATCAGCATCATTCATTCCTTGAGCATTCAACCATCCATAAGAATAAATCTGATTCCTGTCTTCTAAAGAAAAATAAAGTACTTGACCTCTATAATTAGCTATTTGAGTTGCCACATCATTTTTAGGATTATCCTTTACTCTTTGTGATGCAACATTCTCTGTATTATATGGATAAAACCATTTTAATTTTTTATCCTTTTTGTCAAATGAAAAGCGGTTTTCTTCTTTTGCCCAGTCTTTATAAATAATTATTCCTTCATTTCCATAATCATCTTCTTTTACCTTTCTGCATTTTTTATATTCAAGTACATCAAAATAATTAGGCTTCCCTTCAATATCATAATTTAAATGGATAAATACGCCTTTATGCGTTTTCAATGAATGAACAACATTTAAAAGACATCTGTTTAATGTTATCTTTTCATTATTCCTGGAGTTAATTTGAACTTCAAAATTTTTATCAAAGCCTTTTCCGAAAATGAAATTTCCAAGTTTATTAGAACAGCTTAAAGCAGTAACTGAATTACGTTCAATAGTTTCAAGCCTGTTAGGGTATAAATTATCTATATCATTAAGATATATGTCATAATCGCATTCCTTTCTTTTAGGAATAACCCGATTATACAACTCAATGAATTTGGCTGTAAATTTTGATAATTTATTTCCTGATCTTTCTTGCATTAAGATTGTTTTTTACGTCCTCTCTTTGGCTTTTCTTCTGTTTCTAATTCTTTAGTCTCTACTACATCGGTATTACCCGCAACATCTTCTGTCATTGGCTCGTTGCTGGGCTCTTTTTTTTTATACTCTTCTTCTATAGCAATATCTTCAAACGTTTTTTCAATAGCTTCGGGTAATACGTGAAACAGTAATTTAGCTTCAGGTTTGAGTGATAAATATTCTAACCAATCAATATCTGTTGAGTAGTTAGAGTAAACTTTCCCACGTAGATATTTATTAATACTTTTATCTACTAATACATAAGTTTTATTTGTTACCTTTTTTTCCATAGGTGTTATATTATTATTCAGCACTTGATTTTTCCATTTATTGAAGTTGTTATTAAATTGACAACTAAAACATCCTGGAGGAATGGAACCCCAATCCTCTATCAGAAATTGCTTATAAGCATTAAAAAGGAGGGGCGTTTTTCTAACCGCTACCGCTCCCTTGTTTATTAATTCTATCCTTTCCATATCAACTTAGTGGATAATCAAACGTATAGTTAAAGAAAGGGGTGGGTTCACCCCCATTTAGTTTCCCAATGAATCGAAAAATGCTTTTGTAGTTGCATAATCAGTTAGCAAAAGTCTTAATGGCGGATCTTTTTCTAGGTTTGGCTCTCTTGATGTTAATGGAATAATTGTATTACCATTATTTTCATTTGAATTCCAAGTAAATTCACCTATTTTTAATCCATTATCAAAGCCATATACCCAGAAAGCATCTAGGTTATCTATACCTTTATCTCTTTGATGAACAATTGCTACTACTTCAGCTCCAATAGCCAATGATTTTACATTACAAACAGTTCCTAAAGTCATTCCTTGACTGAAAAGATTAACTGTATGAGTGAATAGATCGGCATAATCTCCAATTGTTAAAGAATATCCGGCTGATAACAACTGCTTAGATGGAATACCCTCAAAAGTTACAGCATTCAGATCTGCAGGATCGCCCGCAAAAGCTGAAATACTATGTAAACATGTTGGGTCCAAATCTCTTTCTATAGTAAAATCTGCTAAGTTTGTAAGAATATCATCTCTGTTGATAAGCTTGATAGTCTGCTCTAACCCTCCGGTTGCTTTATTATTACAATCAAAAAGCGAGTCTGTAATTATTTTTGCACAATTTGCCATTTGTTGTATTATTTAGATTGCTAAAATGAAATTCTTATCAAACGTAATGTTAACATCCAAGTTTGTTTTTACTCTGATCTCTAACGTTTCAGTTTTTGGATCGTAAATCCTTTTCAAATACTTAAATGCATTCATATCACATGTCCCCACTGCTAATTCTGTATCATAAGTTAATACCGCTCTGTGTGGCTTATCATATACCGTTGCAGCATCACCAGCCAAGAACTTAATTAAATCAGTCCATTCCTGCTCAATTACAATTGGGATGCCCATGTAATTAAGATTGTCAAGAGAGTATTTGGAAGATGTAACCCCATCAGTAGGTGAAAAACAACAATTAACCTCTTTATTATCCTGTAGCCACATTAAATAGTTTAATGCTAACTCCTGAGTAACTCTAAACTTCAAACCTGGCTTAGTCATCATATAAGGACGATAAGTAAGCATTAAAGAATACATCTGTTTGAAGTAGTTATATCCAGCGTCTGCTGCTAAAGTCATTTGAGCGGCAATATCAACTCCATCATTTTCTGTAATGTGTACATATTGTTGAGAAGCTAAAACAGGATCAGCAATAATACCTTCCATTTTGATAAAGAAGTTATCAATTCCTGCAAAGTCTGCATTCGTATTGTCTTTGTAATCGAAGTAAGATATTCTCCAATAAGAATCATTTACTGCTTTCATTGTCTGGTTTACAACAAAATCATAGAAAACATTGTTGAATTCTACTTCTGGATCAGATTGACATTTTAAATTCCAGAATGTCCTGAAATTCTGAGTCATTTGTGGATCATTCCAACAAAACTCTAAAGAGCAGTCATAATTAACCGGAGACCATAGTTTTTTTGTTGGTTCACTGGAAAGTGTACATGAGTTCCAAGAACATCCAGTATCTGCTGACTTTTTAAGAAAATCCCAATTTTTAGGCTGTTCCCAAGCTAAAAGCGCAGTATTATGTTCAATTCCTGTCTGAATATAGTGTTTTGCTGCAAAATCAGACACCTGAATAGTATCTTCATACACTACATTGTTAATATTGAGACTTCGCGCTTCTGCCAAGTCGCATGAAGCATCAAGTAAATCCTGAATATTATAATCGTATGCTAATGCCATCTATTTTGTTCTTTTAAAATTTTCAAATCTGTTTTTAGGTCCTTCTTGGCTTTCTGGTGTTACTGGCGTATTATCTACTCCTGCACCATAGTTGCTTACAATACTTTTGAGCTTATTGTATGTTTGCTCAAAATCAGGCATCTTTTCCACTTGCTTTCTCAAAGTTTCAATTGTTGAATTTTGAGTTGAAATAGTATTTTTAAGCTCTGTATTTTCATTGATAATACTGTCCATTTTTTCATTTATTGAATTCAATGTTACTGTATCAATGCTATTTTCAGGTTGCTTAATTGTTGAAACTTTACCATCTACAAACTCATAAACAGAACCATCTGCCATGTTTACTGTTCCGCTCGCACTCTTACCATTTACTGAAGCTTTATCTCCAATTTTTGGCTTATCTCCCTCATTCAATCCATCAAAAACAACCTCTTCATTTTTATCGGTGTATAGCATTGACGAATTCTTGGGGTTTGCTCTGAAAATATCCTTAAGCTGATTAAGGAATGAGTTTTCCTCTTTTGTCATATTATTATTAATTATATTTCTTGGTTGTTTAAGAGAATTGAAAATGATTTGTTTTTCAGAATTAAGTACAAAAGTTTCATTTTCTAATTCGGTATAGAAACCATATTCAAGACAATCTTCAGCACTTATGAATGTGTCATTATTCATAAGCTCCAATGCTTTTTCTTTTTTTATTTTTGTCCTTTCTTCATAAAGACTAGCAATTAGATTATCTGTTTTTTCCAGATCCTCCATTACCTTTGTTGCCTCTTCCTTATCTCCTACTATGTAAGTCCATGCATTATGCACAAACGGCTCAGCGTACCTATTGCCTATTCTTTTATCACCTGCCAAAAGCAGTATAACTCCAGCACTGGCACAATAACCATCTATTCTAGTAGTTATTGTTACCTTGTTATCAAAACCGTAGCGTCTTATTTTATTGTAAATAGCAAACGCTAATGTTGTATCACCTCCTAATGAATGTATATTAAATAACACTTCATCCCCGGGACTTGTATTTAACTTTGAAAGTTCACTAGACACGTATTGCAGATCAATGAATCTGTAATCATCATCTGCCCAAACAAGCTCAATTATTTCTCCATAAAGATTTATTTCGTGTGTCATTAAAAACTTATATATCTAATACAAATATTAAGTTTATAATGCGTATATTTGGGTTGCATTAATTCACTCAAAAAATACCATAACTAATATATATATCAATACGTTACAAATATTGATGTCACAAAATATTCACCTATGATTGTACTACCTTTATTCGCTTTGTTGTTTTTGGGCTTTTATTTCATTTTAAATGCTTTAATAAAGCCTAGTCAGCCGATAAAAAACCATTATATTATCACCCATCAAAAGAAGATGGCTGACGATAAAATGTATGAGCAATATTTGGATTTTTGTAAGAAAAATGGGAAGCTCCCTTTAGAGAAAAAAGGATTTGAAGAATTAAGAAAGAAGAAGGAAAGTTTAAATCAACAGATTAATAATGCTTTGAAATAATGGGGCAATATTGTTATTTAATAAATAAAGAAAATGAGTTAAGTATTCAATGCATTAATGAATATTATTTTATATGAAAATTTCTAATCAAAAAAGAATCAACAAAAGATTCAGAGCAATTAATATGCGTAAAGCAGCGTTAAAATCAGAACAATTATTATCTAATTTTGGGGTAACTTTTGAACAGGTTGCAAAAAACTTGAATATAAAAAATAATTAATTAGTAAATAAAACAAAAGCCCCGGTTAGGGGGCTGTTTTGTTAATTAACTAATAGGCTGTTCTCTAAAGACTTGTTCTAAAACAGATTTGGGATATAATTTCACCTTTCCAAACCTTGGATCAGGGACTTCATCAGTTGGATAACCATTTGTTTTACAAATGCTAGATGCTTTTCTTCCAATTGTAGCTGCTAAACTTAAACCTATGGTTACTTTGTTTAGTATGGCATAAGCCATAACTGATAAATAATCAGGTCTTGTCGTTGTCTTAGCTTCTATAATATTTACTTTTGTTTCTAGCTGATTGATCTTTTCCTGTTGCTCTAACTGATTCATGCGAAGCTGAATAAAAGGATCATTCTGATATGCAGTAATTGTGTTTTTATATTTCTTTTCACATTCTATGAAATACTGTCGCGCTTCTTCTCCTTTTTCAGTACGTGCCATCATAGAAATCTTTTTGGCAAATTCTATCGACAACGCAAAATCCTTTGTTTCGTTACCGTTCTTCTTAATGACGAACGTCTGATAATCTTCATTTTCAACAGCAAATTGATTATCCTCAACATTTTTCTTATGCCATCTTTTCCAATTTTTAATATCAAATCCTAAGAATTCGTAAAGCTCACGTGCAGACACCGCTTGTTTGCCGTCGTGATTGCTTATTTTAATTAGTTCATTCATATTATGATGCTTTTTTAGTAGTGAAGTATTCTTTAATAAATCTTAACCAGTTAAAATATATATCTTTTGCCAGTTCATTAGCGTCTCTAAATTCAGAAGGAGTACATACAGTATTGTAATATATATCTGATAATTCATAGCACAAATCTTCATCGTGTAAGTCCATAAAAGCAAAAGCGTTACTTATACCATTGTATTCAACTTTAAAATCATACCCCTTTTTCGGATCAAAAGCATTCAACACAGTATGCATGCCTGAATAAATGCGAGCATAAACAATGTCATCTGCGATAATGTTAATGATAGCACCTTCTTTTACTGTTAATTGTGGAATCGTAGTTTTCATATCTTTTTATTTATTTGTTATTTATACTAAGTTTAATTTTTTAAAACATCTGAATTCTTTTTTCTCTGTGTCGAAGTAAACCTGAACCGTTTCATTTTTCTTTCTGTTATCTTCTTTAACCGGAATAGTAATATATTTTTCGTTTAGTGTTCCGTAAGCCTCTCTTATACTCCCATCCACTTTTTGAAAGTAGAATTTTACAATACCCTTTTTCATTTTTTCTGTTAGATGATAAAGTCTCCAAGCCTTTTTCAAACACTCAGCGAATAAATCCCCGGTTGTTCTAAAAAATTGCCACGCTGTTTTCATAATGTTGGATAATATTGTTTTCATATCTGTAGATTATATAAGGTTAAAAAATTTTGCTTCTGCCGGATTTGATAATGTCTTTATCATTTCTTTATCTTCAATTGACAAGACTGCTAATTTGTTTCTCAATACCTTCTCAAGATTATTCCAGAATCTCCATGATCTAGTATCATCACTTCTTTGATAGTTAACATCCATTGCGTTAATGTTTCTTGCTATCTTCTCTGCTCTTGTTAATGTTATTGTTTGCATTTTGTTTCGTTTTGATGTTACAAATATAGCACTTTTCTTTTCTATTATAAAAATTAAATAACATTTTTCTTTTCTATTTGTATTTAAAACACTGATTATCAGAAATAAAATTTTCATAATACTTTACTTTTCTGCAATTGCACTTGTATAAAAGTTTTATTTTATATCTTTGCATTTATGAGAATAAAAGAAATTGCTAAGAGTAAGGATATGACGTTGCAAGAAATCGCCAGTAAGATGGGGATCACTTATCAGTCTTTAAATAAGAGATTGAATACGCTGAAATTTGAAACATTAAAAGAAATTGCGGGAATATTGAAATGTGATGTACACGAGTTAATAGATGCAAGTGATAAATATGCGCATTTCTACGATGATAAATCAGGTGAATGGCTCGGTATCAGGAAGAAATAATATAATAAATAAAAGAATATTGTTTAAATATATACTGGTATCAGATTACTTTATTCTATAAATAAAAAAAGTATAAAACCCTTTATTTATGGTGGTTTAAGTAATGCTATCAACATCACATAAAAACTGATCTATGTCATTTTTACGGTTTCCCGCAATATCGTTTCCTAAATTTTTCTTTTCTTTGCGGAAAATTATAATCATGAAAAAAATTTTACTTTTGGCTTCATTATTTATAACATCCTCTTTACTCATTTCTCAGGAATGTAAATTTTCAGCAATTAAAGAAGTAGATGGAAGGGGAAAATGTGAATCATATGAAGCGAGTGATGGATATACTTATAAAATTGGAGACAAAGTAAAGATAGGAATGCCTTCATCTAATAAAACTTTTGCATTTATAGATTTATCTAGTGGATTAAGCATAGAACCATTA
>JAVIWB010001065.1:0-101402 GCA_031893035.1 Dermolepida albohirtum
AAAATAAAATGCAGACCATTTCAGATATTTCAAAAACTATATTATTGGGTTGAAGTACAGTCAAAACATTTATGAATGGAACTCGACTTCGTTCATATGGCCACCGCGGGCACGTTTGCGGCGGTCGATTCGTTGGACCCAATTTTCGATGACTCGGCCACACAATTCGGCCGAAACGGCTGCTATTTAGCGGTCAATGTTGGCTCTGAGCTCTTCCAACGTTGTCGACTTGTTGGCATAGGCCAATGACTTGACGTAGCCTCAAAGAAAAAAGTCTAGAGGCGTTAAATCGACTGGTCTATTTCTTGAGATAACACGCTCAT
Organism: Dermolepida albohirtum; assembly: GCA_031893035.1. NCBI lineage: Eukaryota > Metazoa > Arthropoda > Insecta > Coleoptera > Scarabaeidae > Dermolepida > Dermolepida albohirtum. The sequence continues at coordinate 324 of JAVIWB010001065.1, forward strand.
CAAACTTACTCCTCAATAAATCGATTGTAACGTGTGCTGTGTGCCAGTTCTGCCAAGTTTCGCTAGGGAGTAAAGCACACTTGTTATCCCAAGCCCGCAGAAAGTCTTTAGGGAGGGTGCTCAAGAAGTTTCAATCCTGTCGTGGTCAAATATTCGGTGCAGGCTTTGGTGCGGTGAGCTGGAGCATTCTTGACTTTGGCTGTAAGTTATTCATAGATCTAATGACTTTAGGCAGGCACTGTTCAGTATACCACTTAGCTGTGGCTATCTTCTATGTGTCCAAAACGATGCGTTCCACAATTCCACTCGATTTGAAAAATACGGCTATCATTTTTTTCTTTACAGATTGGGTTTTCTGACAACTACGGGTGTGTACTCTTCATCAAAGACCCAAACTTTGTTTTGAGCTTTTGTCGGCACATCGTAATAGTACAGCCAAGTCTCGTCACCTGTCACGATGTTGTCACATACCGAGATTGTCCCTTATTAAACTTTTTTAGCATCTCCCGGCACCAAGACACACCTCGTGTCATCTGGTCTTCAATCAGTCAATGCGGCACCCAAAGAGAACAAAGTTTCTTCACGTGCAAATTATCAAGCCGAATCGAACGAATTGCTGGTGCATTTAGGCCTGAAGTACCCTCTATCTGTTGGTAAGTCACTCGGCCAAGCATTTTCCTCATAGTAGTAACGTTTTTCTCTGTAACTGACATTCGTGGCCTTCCCGGCCTCTCAGCATCCTCCACAGTTAAATTTCCCCTTTGGAATTCTCTATACCACCTGAATATCGTTGCGCGATGTGGACAAACATCACCTAGTGCAAGAGGCATTTCTTCGAAGCATTGGTCTATGCTTAAACTACGCACAAAATTATAACGCAAAACTGCCCTTATCTCATTTCGTGACCACGATGCTATCGCAAGCACTTTACACTGCTAATGTCCATCGACATGGCGCGGCGGTTATTACGCACGTATGAGCATGTCTCAATATGCAGCAATATGCAGCAACAAGCAGCTGCCTACGATTCATTGTTGCGTCATATTACAAAACTTTCCTTGTACTGATACTGTATATATTATAGATATAGACGTAAAGAAAAAGTTGTTAATAGAATTTCATATTAATAAATGATCTGCGTTGGAAATACACGTCATGACTTTTTCAACAACGTAATTGAAAAATATTTAAGTAAGTGTTAAAAGTTTCAAATGTTTCTCTATTTGCTGAAAGAACATATAAAAAGTTCTTCCAAATGAAGCCATTAATAAACAAAAGAAATGATTAAGTATTTATTTTATAAAAAAATCCAATTTACTATACCATCTCGTAAGAATAACATCTCTAAATTTGCATACATAACGACAAGTTTATATTCCTAGACTTCATTCATAAAACCAATAGAATGATTCATTTATGTTTATGTTATGGGAGTTAATTTTTACCTTTATGTATACAAAATGTTTAATGGTCTGTCACACAAAACTACAGCAAAGTATGTGTGTTGATGTCGCTGGTGCCATTTGTCTTAGAGTTCGTTAGAGTATACTCGTACGTTTCCCATGCAGTCTATTTAAACTTATTTCATGTTAGAAGTCGTTTAAGTTATTTTCTTATTACTAATCAGGAGTAGGCAGGATATTCGATTATCTATTCATTTGTTTTTATTTTAACGAGTGCATTATTACTAGTTAAAGATAGCTGGACACGTTTTGTGTTTTTTATGAAATTACCTTTAAGAAAATACTACGTACAGTTAGTATGTAAATTTTATTTCTTGCATTAACTACCGGTTTCAGATTGCCTTAAATGAAATACTGTTCACTCACTATTTCGTCTATTACTTCTATTTTATGTTGTAACTCATTTCGACTTTTACAACTCCATTGGACACGACTCGATGTTTCAATTTGGAACGCTTTTGTTTGGCGTTAAGGCATACTTCTCATACACACGTTTTATGGCATCACGCCGCTTCTTTTACTGGTTTGAAGTACGTTTTTAAGGTCGTGTAGGCGTACAGACATAGAGCGAAGGCGGTGAGAGTAAATTAGCGACGTAAAATTGCTTTTAGCACATTTTACGACCTTCCCAAGATGAAATAAATAAATATTCTAACTTTGAATGCATTTGATTCTTAAACATTTTTTTAAAAAATAAAGGGTGTTTCGAATTGCGCGGTTTTTTTGGGTATGTGGGCAATTAAAGAGTATGATGTATGACATTTATAAAAATGGCTTCGTACACGGTACAGCAACGCGTTCAAATTGTTGAATTATTTTATGAAAATCAGCGTTCTGTGAAGAGTTTTTAGAAAATTACGTGAATTACGTTTACATAATCGTCCATCTGAAAGCACTATTGGTCGAATGATTAAAAAATTTCAAGAGACCGGTTCCGTGGAAGATCAAAAAAGGGAAAAATATAGTCGTAGTGGTCGTTCACAAGAAAATATTGGTTTGGTTCGTAAAAGTGTTGCTGAAGATCCTGAAATGTCCATTAGACGACGTTCACAACAGCTTGGACTTGGTAGATCAACAACATTGCGTATTTTACACAAGGATTTAGCTCTGAAGTCATATAAGGTTCAAATAACACAGGAACTGAAGCCACTAGATCATTTAAAACGTCGTTCAATTGTCAATTTCATCAATGAACAACCAGCTAATTTTTCTCAAAAAATAATGTTTTCCGATGAGGCACGTTTTGAACTTGGTGGCTATGTTAATAAACAAAATTGCCGTATCTGGGGTGAGGAAAATCCACGAATTATTCATGAGAAACTTATGCATCTTAAACGAGTTACTGTTTGGTGCGCATTATGGTCAGGTGGTGTAATTGGACCTTACTTCTTTGAAAATGCTGCTGGTGAAGCTGTAACTGTCAATGGTGACCGATATCGTCGGATGATAACCGAATTTTTGTGGCCTGAATGAATATTGATCTAGAGGATGTGTGGTTTCAACAGGATGGCACTACACCTCATTTTGCACACGAATCAATTGATTTATTGAGAGAAAAATTTCCTGGACGTGTAATCTCAAGAAACGATGATGTTAATTGGTCACCAAGATCATGTGATTTGACACCGTTAGACTATTTTCTTTGGGGTTATGTGAAAAGTCAGGTTTATAAAAACAATCCACAATCAATTCCTGTTTTGAAAGATGTAATTATTCGTGTCATTGGTGAGATAGAGCTTCAATTATGTGAAAATGCCATTGAAAATTTTAACAAAAGAGTGGACGTCTGCGGAGCTGCAAGAGGAGGTAATTTGGCAGATATTATTTTTCGCATATAAATGTCATAACTCATACTACAATTACAAATAAAAAGTTTTTGAAAGTGAATGATCATTATGTGTTTTATTTATTCTTTAAAAAGACCGCGAAATTTGAAACACGCTTTATATTAATTGCGACTAGTTTCGACAGTTAGGACATTATCGAACAAGTACAATACAGGTTACAATCTCCTTTATATAGGAAAACGAGAAGCAATAATTAAAACCGATTAGAAGAAAGGATTCGGAGTAAAAGATCCGTACTCGTACAAGATTATTCGTCGGTAAAAAACCATTCGAAATCTCTATAAATATTAATAACAGGAAAACATTAAGAACTAATAAAATTATTAGGTACAATTAGGGTACGATGCTAAAATTAAAATAGTGAGTGCTAAGAATAAAGATAAATTTAAAAGACGTGAATCGTTTAAATCTAATTGATCATTAAGAAGGACAACAGAATTGAGTTTATTACACTTATTAATCTTCAAACATTCCAGGAAATTTAGTTTCAGACTTTTATTACATTTGTGGAGGATTTCCGGTTTAAAATCTTTATGTACATTGTGGTTTGTTTCTATTAGATGTTTGATGAAGTCAGAATCATTTCTTCGGTATTTTAAGCTTCATAGATGTTCTTCTGTTCTAATTTTGTATGTTCTCCCTAATTGGCTAATATACACACTATTATATTCCGGACATTGAAGTTTATAAATAACGCATTTCTTCTTAAGATCTATTTTATCTTTTGTGTTAATTAATATTTTGCTTAAATTAATATCTGCTTTAAAAACTCTATTGCTACTCTGATTTTTATTGAGGAACATTGCTACTTTTTCAGATAGATTCTTTTATATATTTGTGTATATATATATATATATATATATATATATATATATATATATATAAATATTTTGCATTTCTTATTTTTATGTACCTACTATCAGGCGTACGCCCGTGGTGCGCCGATCGTAATTTTCACTTTGTAAGTCTATCGTAAAATTAATTGAATTAATTATTGTCACTTGATTTTGAATTTCACAAATGAACATCTGGGCTTGCTCTCGTATGGTGTACTGTAAAGGTAAATAGATGGTCTTAGGAAACTAATTAAAACACGTAATTTATTTGAATTCCTCGCGTCATTAAAGAACTATTAAGAAACCAGAGTACCATTCACACATGGAATGTTTTAATGGATAGTTTTCACATATGTGTTTCGTATGCTATGTAATTAAGGTATCGCTATATCTATTATGCCAATACAGTTATTAATTTTTAACAATAATTTAATGGTTTAATCCCACAAATATGCGTTATAAACTCTAATTAATTATAAATGAATGTGGTTAAACTAGTTAAAGGTTTTGGTAAAATTATTTTGTGGTATTTACCTTGTTTATATGCGGCCTCGTATTTAATTTAAAATAAAAGGACTTAAAGTCTTTTCTGATTTAATCTTCAACACTTAAAATATTTTACAATATGCATAACATGTTTTCTAATAAATCCTAATGATTTTAATAAGCTATAATTAAAACTAAAACTGATACTAACTACTAAACTACAGCACTTGGTAATTTAATTAGTCCACCTTGCAATTTCAGAGTTTTAATAAAACAAAATCCAAACACGTGAAACTTAAGACGTTTTTATATGTACACTACAGGCTATAAGTCAGTGATCACTTATCATAAATAACAAAACACTTGTATTTTAGACACATCCCTTAGATTTTTACCTGTTTTGGTGAGAATAATTGAAATAACAGTTGTAAATGGAAACACGAGAAGGATTATCGGATTATTATTATAAATTAGATAAATATATTTGTTTCTGGAAAATATTGTAAATCCTTTTAATAGTTTTATGGCGTCTATTTAATAGACATGTTTTATATACCCCAATAAATTTAATAGGGTTTACAACGCAATATTATTATAATGGTATTAGGAATTCATAGTAAACTATTTAGCAATTTAAAAATTAGTTTTCGTGCAGCATTTGTCCGAGTAAGTTGCAATACGAGTATTTGAGAACAGACGTAAAAGTAGCTTATAAAAATGCCGAAAAGAAAGGAACTTAGCACAGAAGCAACTTGGTAAAGATTCGACTATAATAACGCTACATGGTGAAAAATTTTCACTATTGCGGGTGTAAATAGCCCAAAAGTTAAATTTATCTTATCACGCGGTGCAAGGAACAGTGAAACGATATTCACAAAGTGGATCATTACAACCAGTAAAACGTTGCGGAAGGCCAAGGGTAACTACCAGACAAGAGGATTTGCGCCTAAAAATACTATCAAAACGAAATAGGCACCTCACAGCTCCTCAGCTTCGAGCAGAGCTGAATGAAGACCGGTGTCACTGACGCAAACGATGTTTGACAAAGGCGGGACTACATGGGCGTATTGCAGCTCGAACACCATTATTGAATCAGAAGGAGAGATAATGTGGTGTTTACCTAAAATTTCAATTTTATAAAAAACGGTTACAATGGGGCCGAGGACCATCCTCAACACTGGGAACACAATTGGAAATTAACCAGCCTCTGTGGGAAGCAGGTGTTGAAATTGGACAGACTTAGATGTCGTGATTATAAAGTTCCAAGTATTTGGTAGTAATCAGACGAGCGGGTTTTGGTTCGAAGACAAGTGGGTGAAAGGATGTTACCCTACAATGTACTAGTGCCAAATGTTAAACACGGGGGAGGTTCTGTGCTTGTTTGGGGATCAATCTTTCCTATTGATGGTGTCGGAGATTTGTAGAATCGGCCGTATTGAAGGCATTTTCGAATCTTCAAAAAAGAGGGGTACCTTCAAAGATTTTGGATCGTTGACTCAGAGCTGATAAAGGTAACGTCACTGTTGTCTTGGACAGTTAAGGTTAATTGGTGAAGGTTTTCGGATCCCACCTACGAATACAACGTACCATCATATGATCCCAAACACACTTCCCAACTTTGTAAAAACTACGGTGAATCAAAAAGAGGAGGAAGGGGTGCTGATAAACATGATTTGTCCACCACAATCACCCGATCTCAACCCTATCGAATTACTGTGAGATGAATTAGATAGAAACGTGAGAACAAGTAAAGCTGTCCACAATCGCAGAAACAGCTTTGGGAGCAACTTACAAGGGTGTGGAACAATTTACCAATGGATACGCTCCGGAAACTTGTATCGCGGTTGCCTAATATTTGTAAAGAAATCATTAAGCGCAGAGGTGGATACTTCGACGAAAGTCGAATATGATAAGAAATTCTACAGAATATGTTGAAATTATTTTATTTTATAAGGAAAACTGTTCATTTGTCTCGTAGATATAGTTTTGTAGAAATATACGTTTTGTTTCACTAAGCGTGCATGTTTTTTTTTAAATTTCATCTACTGATCCCTCACTTATGGCCTGTAGTGTATGTTTCTGTATTAAAAAAGGAAAAGAGAGAGCAACCAATGAAAAGGAAAACGTAAAAATCATGAAAGAATGAACTAGCAACATTAAAATATGGAATGTCAGATTTATCACAGGTAAAGAAAATAAAATAATAGAAGAAATGCATGAGAGAAGTTTAGATCTTGTGGGATCACAGAAACCAAAAAGAAAGAGTAAAATATTGTAAAAGTAAGCGAAGACTATTGGATGTTCTGGTCAGGCGTAAACATGGATGAAAGAGCGAAAGCAGGAGTAACTTTAATAATGAAAGAGGAATGTAGATGCAATTTCAAATCAGGGGCGATTATCATGGACAGTAAATCAAACCTTAACTGCGGTTTTGGTGGCACTTTATTTTTCTTATTTTGGTGTTGTATACTCTTTATATAATTTTTATAGTCGCGTCTGTCCCAGCGCATTCACAATTTATCAACTTTACAGTACATCTTAAATGCCTCGCCAAGTTGGTTTCTGTTTTCGACAATGAAACGCCATATCGATCAACAATTTCTCGTTGATTTGAAGAATTCAAACATGGACGGATTAATCTTGGCGACGATCCAAGAGCAGGTTCACCAAAAACGGCAGTCACTAAGGAATACGTCGATGCTGTGCGCAAGATCATCGACGAAGATCGACATGTGACATATCACCAGACTGAAGCATTAATGAGGATTTTAAAGACCTCGATTCAAAAAATTTTGCATAAAAAATTGTGTGTAAAAAAATTAGTTTGCCGTTGGATATCGTATCTGTTGATCCAAGAACAGAAAACAACTAGTGTGAATTGGTGCCAAAAAAATCTAGATCGCTTCAACGCCGGAATCTCTAAAAGCATGCACAATATAGCCAGTGGTGATGAATTTTGGATTTACTTATACGAGCCATTAAATAAACGCCAGTCATCTGTTTGGTTGCTCCAAGGTGAAGAAAAGCCGACAAAAGTCATCCGTTCTCGAAATGTCTCCAAAAAGATGGTTGCGACATTTGTCTCGAAATCATGTAACAACAATTCCTCTACAAGATCGAAGAACTGTTACTGCCGATTGTTATGCAACCATTTGTTTGTCGCAAGTCATTGCTGAGCTTCGAAAAATCAACCCCGAACGACGAATCATCCTCCGACAAGACAAGTTCGTACACAGCACGTAAGATAATTGAACTTTTAACGCAACAAAACGTCGAATTGTTGGACATCCTCCGACAGGCTGGACCTAAGTCGATTTCTTTACCTTTCCGAAAATCAAGAAGGACTGCGTAGTCAAAGGTTCCAGCCGTCGAAAGGAGCAGTCGATGACTTAAAAAACGCAATTTTGACTGTACCAACAAACAAGTGGAACAATTCCTTCCAGATTTGGTTTGAGCACATGCAAAAGTGCATTAATCTTCGTGGAGAATACTTCGAAAAACAATGAAGTCTTCAAAAGCTATCTACTGTTTTATTCCAGTTTTATATGCAAAACTTAAAAGACAATTCATGCATTGAAGAGAACCCATATTGTACGTAAAATCGACCTTTCTTCACAACCTTGTACTTAAAATTCTATTCATTTCATTAATGCAACGTTTTCCTATATTTTGTTTGTTAAATTCTTTACATGATATATTTCTTCGTCTTAGGCTGCAATCAATTAATTTATTTTAGTCTATATTTGATAAGAATTTATTAAAGTTGTTTGTATTGCATCGACCTATCCTAATTTATACTTTACAAGTGCATAGTACTCGTAATATACACATACTGTTGGGCAATACAGAATATTATTACAAATACCTACAAATTTTCTTGACAATCTAAATATAGTACAACCACATCTTTTTTAAATAATCATTACACGACGCAGTTCAAAATAAATAAACTTTTATTGTCACATTTGTCATCAGACAGACTGTATTTGCAGAAGCAACTACGATGGCACGCAGCTTATACATATATACTGGAAAGCCTTGACGAAACCTTGCGCATTCACGGTGCATATGAACAGAAATATCTACACACCAAGCATTCTTTCATATACACAAAACGTAAATCTGTCAACAAAAACAGTTACAAAAGCGTTTACTCGCCTTGTATGTAGAATGACAAATTTTTATGCTTTCTATATACATATTTAGTCCGTAGCAGAATTTAAAATAGACGCTATTGTTTCTAATACCTGTCTTAAGAGCTACGCCCGGGAACGTGAACTAATTACTAAGCGATTAATGTATTAGAAGGACGGGTTGGAAATTACGTGGAATGACGGATAGATGGCGTAATTTCGCATCTTTTTGGTGCTGTGCAAATTTTCGCTCTTATAACGTCGATTGGTTGAATTTTAAATCGCCACATTTTTTAATTACGTCGTGACTGGTGTCTCAGAATTTTTGACAAAATAGTGTTGAAAGTCGTGTTGTTAATGAGTACTTCAAAGACTTATCAGCAACAGGTACTGGTCAGTACTGGTTTTGCAAAACTCTATCTCATTTTCTACTGTTTATTAAATACGAGGGAACGTTTTTATATTCGCGGAATGAGCGGGTTGTAGAGGGGCGAGTAGGAGCATTGGGGGCGTGGCCTGTGCAGCGACTCATGATTAGTATAAATACGAAGTTTCATTGTTATTAGACAGTTAGTCTTTGAGCTATCGTCAACCAAGTAACATAATCAGGAGTGAAAAGTGAAATATGGAAAAAATCGAATATCGTGCCGTTATAAAGTTCCTTACCAGGCAAGGAAAATCAGTCGCGACCATAATGAATGAGATGTCATTGGTTTACGGCGACTCTTGTCCAGGAAAAACCATGGTGTACAAGTGGCATAGTTTATTTAAACAAGGAAGGGAATCCCTTGAAGACGATCCGAGGCCGGGCAGGAGCATTGAGGTGACCACGCCAGCACTTATCCAAAAAGTTGAACAAATTGTACTCGAAGATGCTCGACTAAAGAAGAAACAACTCGCAGAAATGGTTGGAGTATCCGATACAACAATTTTTAAAATCCTACACGATCATCTCGACATGTCTAAGGTCAGCGCAAGATGGGTGCCGAGAATGCTCACGCCGCCGCAAAAACAACAGCGCGTAGAGTGTTCGCGTGCATTTTTGGACCTCTGTAATGAAGACAAGGATGGTGTATTGAGTGGAATTGTTACTGGAGACGAAACTTGGGTTCATCATTATGAACCTGAGTCCAAACAAGACTCCATGCAGTGGCATAAAAAGGGCACAGCACCTCCCAAGAAATTTAAAGTGTCACAATCAGCTGGGAAACTCATGGCAACGGTATTTTGGGACTCGGAAGGAATATTGTTGATTGATTATAAAGATAAAGGTGTTTCTATAACCGGAGAATATTGCGCTTCAATATTAGAGCGACTAAAAGAAGCCATTAAAGAGAAAAGACGGGGAAAATTGACAAAAGGTGTTCTGCTTTTGCAGGACAACGCGCCTGTCCACAAGACCCGCGTTGCGTTAGCTGCCCTGCATAAGGTGGGCTTCGAAATTGTGAATCACCCACCCTATAGCCCAGACCTGGCCCCGAGTGATTATTACCTGTTTCCGAAAATGAAAAAAGAGCTGCGGGGTAAAGAATTTACTGCCGATGATGAAGTCAAGGAGGCAGTTTCGGCGTATTTTGCAGATAAAGAGAAATCATTTTTTTATGAGGGTATAAATAAATTAATTGAAAGATGTGAAAAATGTATCCGTCTTGCAGGTGAATGTATTGAAAAAGAAAAATAATTTGGTTTTTTAATTTCCACCCCTTGTCCCCCATTCCGCGAATATCAAAACGCTCCCTCGTAGGTTTCTACCTTGATCGTGGTCGCTACGCAGCAACCGCTCTAGGGCTGGACGACGTGGTCATTTATCCGGGGGCGGCATTTTGGTTGTGAATGTGAGAAAAATGTTGATGTATTAAATATTCAATTAATAGAAAATTTTGTTCGCTAAAAATTTACAGCGCGTAGGGTATTTATATTGTTTATACTTAAAAGTTAAATATATTTACACTCTTTAGGAAAAATGAAGGCAGAATTTGTAAAGGATGCTGCTTCGACTTGTTTGAACATGCATATACTTCTCTGAACAGAATAGCAACAGCACGCGAGCAGAACACTTTGTTATAAAAGGTAGGAGTTTGTATTCTATTGGCGTATGTCTACTGTTTTAGTTGCCATGAAGATTAAATTCAAAATCTGGTACGTAGACTTCCGCGGTCGTGGTTCATACCATCTGTTTCTGGGCTTCCGGGCTGGAACCGCGTCACTGGTATAACTAGTATTGTTATACCAGTGGCGCGGTTCCAGCTCGGAAGTTCAGAAGCAGATTAAATTCAAAACTTTATTTTTTGACAAAAATTTTTGGCAAAATTTGGGATTTTTCGAAAGGATTATCTCTAAAGCTTGAATGATTTTGCTATGAACAATAGAACGTTCCTATTCTATAAATTCAGAACTACTATTTTACGTATTGTCAAGTCCAAATTCGATAGCTTCAATTTTGACTTGTTTCAATTTTTCAAAGGGGTATACACTGGAATTTTCCAAAAGTTATTGCACATCAATGACAGCTCGCATGCACTTTCGACGGCCTTAAGAACAATTTTGATGTCAAAATTCATCTAACTCTCTTGGCTCGATCTTGAGAGAATAGTAAACTTGGAAAAGCAAGTCTAAATGTGAACTTTTGAATGGATTATCTTTAAAGTTTGTATGATTTTGCTATCAACAATAGAAAGTTCATATTGGATAAGCTCAGATCTATTGTTTTACGTATTACCAAGTCTAAATTCAATACTTTCAATTTTGATGAAAATCTCGGTTTTTTTCAAAGGGGTATACTTATAAAAAATGGAATATTTCAAAAGTTATTGCATATTAACGAGTGCTCGCAAGGTGACATTTTCGAAGGCCCTAAAAATGATTTTGATGTCAAAATTCATCGAGTTCTTTTGGCTCAATCCTGGGAGAATAGCAAATTTCTAAAACTAAGTCGAAATTAGAAATTTTTCTAACTCTTTTGCCTTAATCTAAATAGAACAAAAAAATTAAATTCAACCTGTTTCGATATGAACACTCATCAGGCGTGTACAACTGTCTACGAAGTCAGACTACATGGTCAGCTTTGCATTGAATGTAGCGCATTGTATTCGGTATTTTATTCGACAGCAACTGTTTCTACTATTTAACAACTGCCACGAATTTGCGTACGTCGCAATTTGCATAGTAACACATCATCTACGCGACTGCGATTGAAAGCGATATAAGTGCTTTTACTGTACGTTCATTCAACTAGTTTAATTTCTGTCCGAGAGATGGAACTACGGTTTTCTCACTACTTTGTTGTATCGCTTCAACATGATGCCAGATGCATGCAGCTTTTGACCAAGTTACGCTCCCTGATTAACTCTGAGTTGAGTGAAACAAACCTAATCAGTACTTTGTTTGATAGCATTGGTTTCTTGTAAAAGCAAGTCATACTGTGAATTTTTGAATGTGTAAATGGATTGGAGTTAAAGTCGAAGTTTCAGATTAATCTCATGCTAATAGTTCTGTTTAAAGCACCTTCAATTTGTTATTATAACTACATTTACTTCAATAGAAGTACTGCTAACTATGTACATTAATAACTAATACTTTAAAGAGACCCTGTGTTTAGTTCTATTTTGTATAACTATACTGGCATACTGGCACTTCAATATAATATTTTTCTTTAACTTTCACTTTCTCAACATAACTTCGAAATGACAGCATTACAATCCATTAAAATAAACAACGAGCAACAAGTGTTTTCTTTAATCAGCGCTTACGCTTTGACATTCCATACACACATTTAAAAGTTTAAAATCCAATTAGCATACATATACAAATCAACTCGAAACCTTGACCTCCAACTAGTCGACACTTCACACAACACAGATACACACAAATTAAAGAAAGAAGTAATGGTCGATGTATACACGACGAGTAGTCGAAGAAATAAGGTGACGTCCATGTCGTGGATGAGAATATGGGCCAGAAACTCGACATCCATTCTTTCTCGCATTCATTACTTGATGTATCATCAGAGCATCCGAGGAGGTACGATGAAAACCAGTTGGCTGACAGTTCGAGAATGACCACTGTGTACGTACAACTGTTATGTAGTGTAGCAGAACAGTGGAGGTCACTGACATTGCGTTTGCTCCTTGTTTGCTCATTGAAAATTCAACAAGTATAAGACGTTATACGTATGTAGGTATATTACTTCTACGCATTGTGTTTATTGGTGTTGCTTCATAAACACTAATGAGATATTTACTTTCTTCTATTATCAATTACGATGTAAAATCAACATGTCGAAATTTAATTTTCAATGGAATGTAAATATATAGCGTGTTTTTCTAAGAGCTTGAGAATTTAAAATAATAATACAAGACAGAAATATTGTTGGAATGGAATTTTTGTTATTATAATCTGGTAGATAATTTCATGGCATTTATTTTTTAAATATGATTTCCGGCATATGTCCGTCGCGTCTACGAGTTACATGGTTCATTCGATCAGTCCAATTTTTGACTACTTTTTTCAATAAATCTGGCCGTATGGCGTCAATGGTGGCTTGAATATTAGCTTCCGATGCTTCAAGAGTTGCCGTTTTGTCGGCATAAACCAATGACTTAACATAGGCCCATAAAAAGTAATCCAGAGGCGTCAAATCGCATGAACGAAGGGGCCACTAAACAGGAACATTTCTGGAAATAAAGTTGTCACCAAATTGATTTTGCAATAAATCGATTGTTAAGCGTGTTGTATGGCAAGTTGCGCCGTCTTGTTGGAACCAAATGTCGTCGATGTTTAGCTGATTAATTTTTGGAAACAAAAATTCAGTCAGCATGGCTCGATAGCGCTCGCCATTCACCGTAACAGCAGCTCCTTTCTCATTTCGAAAGAAATAAGTACCGATGATGCGGCCAGCGTGTAAACCGCATCAAACAGTCAATTTTAATGGATGTAATGGTGATTCGTTAACGGCTTGAGGATTGTCTCCGCTCCAAATACGGGAATTTTGCTTATTGACGTAACCATTTAAACGGAATTGAGCTTCATCACTAAACGAAATTCTTTGATAAAAATGTTCATTTTCGGCCAGTTTCAAATGAGCCCAATCGGCAAAAATGCGACGCAAACGATGGTCGTTTGGCTTCAGTTCTTGCACGAGCTGTATTTTATAGACAAACAAGCCAAGATCCTTACGTGAAATTTTCCACGTAGTCTAAGGACAAAGGCCAACAAGTTGAGAATGACGACGAATCGACATTTCGGCGTCTTCTTCAATACTTCGCGTTACAGCAGCAATATTCTCTTCGCTACGCACATTTTTTTGTGTTGCTGACGGTTTTGAATCGAGAAGAGTAAAATTAGTGCGAAAACGATCAATAACTGCACGAATTGCTTGCTCACTAGGTCGATTATGTTGACCGTAAAATGGACGAAGTGCTCTATGAACTTGGCGAACAGATTTATTTTTTTCAAAGTAAATTTCCACAATCTGGAAGCGTTGTTCTGACGTTAAACGATTCATGATGACTTGCCAATCCTTACTGAACAGAAATGTCAACACAGTTTGACATTATCAGCTGCCAAACCATAGTTATCGATACCAATAGTTCTCATGCAGCTTAAAAACACCCATTACATATGTTTACGGTATTTGAAGCATCTTTTAAATAAATATTTGTGGTAATTTCAGTGATTTTATTTAATAATTCATTTAATGTTTATATATGAGGTAAACTACAACTATTTACAGGAAATAGTGTGTGAAAAACCAATTTTAGGCATTCAATTTTGTTTATGATAGACATTTTAATTTTTAAATAAACTTTCCTCAAGACGTGTCACCTAAACAAATTGTAACAGCGAAACCTGTTGACTTGGAGTTTGCTACGCCGAAACTGATGTGAGTGCAGCGTTTCATGATCCTTTATCAATTTCTCGTTAAAGAAAAGAATGTATTCTTGAAATTAACGCTAGTTTTAAAAATAATAGTACGATTCATTTATTCTCGTTTGGAAAACCCTATCTGTTTGACCTACATATGAAGGTGATTATAACTTTGAGAGATGTCTCTGTTAATGTATAGTACTTGGTAAATAAATTAGCCCACCCCATTAGCTACCATCTTAAAATCTTTGCTCTCTGAGCTATTAACAGAATACACAAAAGATTTTAGAGAAAACTAAATGTTGGAAGATGAACTTATATATTTAAATAATCAATTTAAAATTCATAAGATTTTAATTTGTAACGAATTTTAAAAATAGAGAAGGGACAGAAATAGTTTTAAATATGGACTGTTTAGTATGCGATTCATCAACAGAAACTGTTATCCGTATTGATAGGACCGATGGGAACAAAAAACGCATCACAAGAAAAACATAAAAGTAATAAGAAAAAGACACGAGGACGAAGAAAAAATATACGATACCAATAAAACCGAGTCATAGGAATTTTCCATTAGCAAAGACTTTTTATATATGTACACTACCATCCATATTAGTTCGGACACTTAAATAAATTTTAAAAAAGGGAAAACAGTTAAACGAATTTATTGCATTATTGTTTGTAGATGTTTATAAAGTATAATAATAAAAATTGAAGTAATTCTAACGTTAAATAAACAAAGATATCTTAAACATTACGCTCATCGAAGAAATCCCCTTTGCGCGAAGAGCAGTCCGTATAATTCGAGGCATCCGTTTCACGGGTTTTTCAAGGACTCTATTCGGTACACTAATCCATTCTTCTTGCAATATGTTTCACAAGTGATTTGTTGAGGTAGGACACACTTTTCGGGCCCTCCTATCCAATCCATCCCATAACAATTCTATGGGTTTTATTTGGGTCGGGGCTTTGCGACGGCCATGTCATTATTTGTAAGGTATTATTGTTTTGTTCGCTATTTAAGAAATTCTTACATATTACTGCTAAGTCTTTGGGGTCGTTGTCCTGCATAAACAGAAAACTTTCGCCGATTAAACGTAGCTGCGATGGTATTGCATTTTCTTGCAATATTTCTAAATAACCCTCCTATTGCAAAACTTCAACTTTAGAAATAATCCAATTACGCTTTTCGAAAATTCTCATTTTGATAAGACTTTTCGGCCTATTCAATCGCCTTTATCACGATTTAAATTTCAACTCTAGAATCGCAGCTAGTACCTTTTAAAATGTCGGTTCTGTAACCGATTCGAGTCGTGACTTCCTAGCAAAGAATCGATTCCCTTAATAGAACGAATTTTAAATAATCATAATATCCTCCATATTAAAAGAACTAGAAATCTTGAGCCTTTCCGAAATATGTACACGTCAAAATTATTTTGAATTTAATAATACATTGTACCAACAAGACAAAGGACTCGCGATGGGTTCACCACTGAGGAGCAAATTTCTTTCCACCTAGTGCCGTTTTCAATTTTGGAAAAAGGTGGAAGTCGGAAGGGGCTAGATACGGCGAATAAGGCGCATGTGGTACTAATTGGAAATGCAACTCGTGGATTTTGGACATCGCAACTTGGTGAAACAGAATCTTTTTCTTTGCCATTCCTGGCTGTTTAGCACGAATCTCAACATTTAATTTTTGTAGAAATTCCGCATAATATTGTCCGCTTATTGTGGCACCTTTTTGAAGGTAATCAATGAGCAAAATGCCCTTTGAATCCCAAAAAATTGATGCCATCACCTTGTTTGCCGATAAAATGGTTTTCACTCTCTGTGGAGGTGCAGAACGACGTTCTAACCGTTGCTTCGACTGTTGTTTAGTTTCGGGTATACTGTAGTATATCCAAGTTTCATCGCAAGTAACAAATCGCCTACAAAAATCAACCGGATTCCGCTTATAAAGGTCCAAACACTCATTGGAAATGCGTAAACGAGTGAACTTTTGATCAGTCGTAAGCAATCGCGGCACCCATCTTGCCGAAAGCTTTCGTTAAAATGTGGTGTACGCGTTCTGTTGAAATGTTTACTTACTTCTAAGGAAATGATAATAAAAATCCATATTATTACGCAAGATCGGCGACTCAAAGCGAGAGAGATAGCAGATATGCTATCTCTCTCACTTTGAGTCGCCTGGAACGCTTAGAGATTAATAAATGTAATAAACTCAATGCTGTTATTCTCCTTAATGATCAATTAGATTTAAACAATTCACTTCTTTTAAATTCATCTTTATTCTTAGCACTCACTATTTTTATTTTAGTATCGTACTCTAATTGTTCCTAATAATTTCATTAGTTCTTAATGTTTTCCTGTTATTAATATTTATAGATATTTCGAATGGTTTTTTACCGACGAATAATCTTGTACGAGTATGGATCTTTTACACCGAACCCTTTCTTGTAATCGGTTTTAATTATTGCTTCTCGTTTTCCTATATAAAGGAGATTGTAACCTGTATTGTACTTGCTCGATGACGTCCTAACTGTCGAAACTAGTCCCAATTAATATAAAGAGTGTTTCAAATTTTGCGGTCTTTTTAAAGAATAAATAAAACACATAATTTGGATTCACTTTCAAAAACATTTTATTGATAATTGAAGTATCAGTTATGACATTTATATGCGAAAAATAATATCTGCCAAATGGCCTCCTCTTGCAGCTCCACAGACGTCCACTCTTTTGTTAAAATTACATTTTGACATATTGAAGGGATGACAGGAATAATTTCATCTTTCAAAACAGGAATTGATTGTGGATTGTTTTTATAAACCTGACTTTTCACATAACCCCAAAGAAAATAGTCTAACGGTGTCAAATCACATGATCTTGGTGGCCAATAAACATCACCGTTTCTTGAGATTACACGTTCAGGAAATTTTTCTTTCAATAAATCGATTAATTTGTGTTCAAAATGACGTGTAGCGCTATCCTGTTGAAACCATATATCTTCTAGATCAATATTCATCAATTCAGCCCACAAAAATTCGGTTATCATCCGACGATATCAATCACCATTGACAGTTACAGCTTCGCCAGCGGCATTTTCAAAGAAGTAAGGTCCAATTACACCAATTAACCATAATGCACATTAAACAGAAACTCGTTTAAGATGCATAGGTTTCTCATGAATAATTCGTGGATTTTCCTCACCCCAGAAACGGCAATTTTGTTTATTAACATAGCCACCAAGTTCAAAATGTACCTCATCGGAAAACACTATTTTTTGAGAAAAATCAGCTGGTTGTTCATTGATGAAATTGACAAATGAACGACGTTTTAAGTGATCTAATGGCTTCAGTTCCTGTGCTATTTGCACCTTATATGCCTTCAGAGTTAAATCCTTGTGCAAAATACGCCATGTTGTTGATCCACTAAGTCCAAGTTGTTCTGAACGTCATCTAATGGACATTTCAGGATCTTCAGCAACACTTTTACGAACCAAACCAATATTTTCTTGTGAACGACCACTATGACTGTATTCTTCACTTTTTTGATCTTCCACGCAACCGGTCTCTTGAAATTTTTTTAATAATTCGACCAATAGTGCTTTCAGATAGACGATTATGTAAACCATAAAATTCACGTAATTTTCTAAAAACTCTTTTCACAAAACACTGATTTTCATAAAATAATTCAACAATTTGAAAGCGTTGTTGTACCGTGTATGAAGCCATTTCCATAAATGTCATACACCACACTTTTTAGATGCCCTCATACCTAGATAAATTCAGTGCGCCATCTATATGTGTTTTATTTATTCCTCAATATTTTATTTATTCCGTAGTGTAATGAAATTTTACAAAGTAACCTCCTCAACAATCAACTATTTAAATACCAATGTCATAAGTATTTTTTGCACCATTTTAATTATTTACTTAGCAAGCCATCAACAAACCATGTACTTTAACAAGAAAAATAACTTAGGACGCCAGCCTACAATACTTCATATTATTTCTTTGAAGCGATTATTTCATAATGTCGATGATATATTAATTAAAATTGTCATGTTACCATCAGTTGAAAGACATTCCTCGACCAAATGCAGCCTCGGGCAAGCGCAAAAATGAATTTGCCATAAAAACTTGCCGACTTGAGAAGACGATAGACACGTGTAGGTAACGACGATAATAAACCAATTAACCAGAAGATCTCTCCCGCTTAACGATGCTGTTGTCAGTACGAGAATAAAGAGAATAAAGAGCGGGATGCTGGAAGTTTTGTTGTGTACACTTCGCGTTTATCACAAACTGAAACGACAAAAATCTCGGATAAATTATCCAATTCTCACGCTTATACAGTATCTTATTTTGCCACTTCTAACACTTTTCTAAATTAGTTTAATTCAGCACAAATTTCAGCACGAATTTACTACTGCAGATTGAATTATTAAGGATGTGCTTATGCATTTTTAAACCTGTCGTAATTACTAGAGTTGGGGTGTTTCTCCCGCAGGCCAGGATCGTAACAAGGCGAGTGTACGAACAAACGGATAACCCAGCGATGCACGCGTTATTTATATCACTTATGTTTTGTTTTATAAATAACAGTTGAATTTGATGGAGCCTGTGGTTGGTTAACTTAATCACTAAGGTTGATATATAACCGCTTTCCACATTAACTTTTGTAATTCTGTATACGCATTTCGACAACCAAGTTGTCATCATCAGCAGATAACCGCAAAGTGTCGCACCTGGTAAACCACGGCGAAAAATACCTGTACGGTGTGTATCGCGTACGGGGTTTGTGTTCGTACAGGTATTTTTCGCCGTGGTTTACCTGGTGCGATACTTTCCGGTTATCTGCTGATGATGCCAACTTGGTTGTCGAAATACGTATACAGAATTACAAAAGTTAATGTGGAAAGGGGTTATATATCAACCTTAGTGATTATAAATAACACACAGTATTCACAGTTGTTGCGCAGCACGAAATGGATAAGACTGACAAAATGTCTGCAGCATGACGTAAGTTTCCACATTTATCTTGAAAAACAAAATACGCCGTGCTGAAAAATGTTCTTATACTCAGAAAATGGCACCTTGACAACTACGGAAGTAATACAAGCATAATTAAAATAATTTTTAAAAATAGATAACGGATCTATACACGCACCATCACGAATTTGTTTTAATCTTGTCAAATCGAAATCTTTGTTTATAACACATTTGAACTTTTTACAATACACATATTTTTTATGTCACTTGTAGCAGATAACAGTGAGTGACTTGTAGCACATAACTGTGAGTGTACATCGTTCACAATTTGTATTGACTCCACTAACGACAATCCAGTGCTTTAAAATTTTTCTATTGAATCAAATAAACCTTTATAGTTGTAAATTTGTTGGACTTTCCTTAATTTCTGCAGCTTCGTTAGGTGTGAATCGTAGAACCACAGTTGTTTGTTGAAAATACTCGCAATAATAGAGAGCTGCTTTTAACCATGTACCCCGACGGGTGAGAATTGCCTCTGGTGGTTCAGGAATACAGGGGCACCATCTGTGGTATTCTCGAATTCACCTCTGGATAACACTGTTGAATACTTTGTGCTACATGGTGAAAAGCATGAACTATACACGTCACAAGTAGAAGGCCTCACAATTGTCTCTAACACTGCATATTGTCGTTGCACTATTGCTCACAAACATCAACAGTTGGCCAGTTGAAAATTTCATAATTGCTTCGCCAGTACAGTTTTGTAATCTTTTGCTAGCTAATACAATAGGAAATGTCGCTTTGACAAGATCTAGAACACGCACTATAATATTCAAAATAGATTGTTTCTTCGATCTCTTCTTTCGTCGGCACATAACCACGGCTGTTTATTTTTACTACGGCTTTGAATATGTTTTCGATTTCGCACAGTTGGCATATGGCTCTGTAACGGTCTCCGTGATGGTAGGTTCGAGTTGAGATTGTATTTATTTCAAAAGTTATGAAACCGTTACTTATCGAGTAGATAAAGTCTCAAGTCACAGGCGAATATCATGAACAGTAAATCAAACATCAATTACGTTTTTGGTGGCTCGTTATTTTTCTTATTTTGGTGTTGTACACTCTTATATATATGATTTTTACAATCGTGTTTGTCTCAGCACATCAACTGTTTATCGCAAACTTTACAGTATATCTTAGAATAATTACAACATAAATCAATCAACAATCTTTCATAGTCACGTCAGCAATGGTCTCGTTTCTCCTTTACGCACATCCGTCACATTTAATAATTATACGTTCGCTTTATATAAAGATCTGCTAGGTACTAACTTATAGTTCTACACTTCACCTATTTTATTATATTACATCGTGGCTTTTCGAGAAGTTCCAATTTGTGTCGACCGCGACGCATGTGAATATATAATATATAAATATTGCACCTCGTTCAATTCCAGCTAGTCTCAGGCGAGTCAATGTTCGATTGTGTATGTTGTGATTTACGTGTTCACTGCAATTGTTTTTATTCGAGTAGCGGAAGATTTATGCAGCATTATGGATAATTTTTTTAGTGAGTGTGGACGAAAATTATACGATAGCTATAGTTACCATACATACACCAGCATACAAGGCTGAAGAACAACATATTAAAGTTGTTTTCGTAAACATTGAATATTAGCTATGCCGGCAAAGAACTGTAACGCTCTCTGGAATGGAAGCTTCTAGTTTGGACTGCATTTATTTCAAAAGTCATGAAACGGTAACTTATCGAGTAGATGAAGTTTCAAATCACAGGCGATTATATGAACAGTAAATCAATTTACGTTTTTGGAGGAACACTATTTTATTTATTTCTGTGTTGTATACTCTTTATATGATTTTTATAGTCGCATTTGTCCCAGCACATCAGTGGCTTATTGCATTGCAAAATGTATGGTGGGAAGTACATTCCCCATAATCTTTAATTCTTCATTTCTTCTTCGTTTTTTTTAAAATATTACTCGAACGACGAGAGGGAGATTGCAGTAACATTTTCTCAGGTCGAAAATGTAAACAAACTCGTATTTTATTCAAATTGTAAACTATGCACACCATTGTTCGTTTTTTTTTTAAAAGAAACATCCATCTTTCTAGTTTCATATCGCTACCACTCGATCTAAAAATATAGAGCAACAATTGCGATTTAGATCGTAAACTTTTTATGCTAATACTTACACCTCCGCACACAGAAATCGTAATTTAATCAGTGGTAAAATAAAATATATCAAATGGATGTTTATCTCAAGGGAGCTTTCAAACAAAGTAGGACCTTTAACAATAATTTTTCATGCACGTCACTTTTTCTCGTAAAATATATGTCATTAAACGAAGCACTAGCGAAGTGATCTTCAAACGGACGAATCTACATCAATTAAAATCGTAAAATGTGGTGTTAACTATGCTTAATCTGGGACTCATAAACGGTCGTCTGGAAAGAACTTTTCTTGGGAAAACGTCTTCAAGAATCGGTCGCTGGGAACGTGTCGCAGGTAGTATACAGCACTATAAGATTTATAGCGTCTTCATCTGTCAAGTACCAATAGTCAACGTTATTTCTTTATCTTTGTACGACCTGCCATAAAACTCTTATTAGAAGGTTCTCAATTATAGACCATATATATATGTACACATTGTAAAACGAAATGGAACCAATTAAGGTTAAAAATAATATAAAGGTAGATACAAGAAATGTACAAGGCAAGAAAAATGGTATAAGATATTTAATTCATTATGTGTAAAACGGGTTCTTAACAAGCCTTAGTGACTCGAACTCTTTTACAGAATACTAATGCGGTATTATTAATGCCACATTCCGTTCTTGTACAAAACGTAAGAGCTTATTGCCTGAACGAGTTGTAATAAATGCTTACATAATTCTGGCTATTGAATGTACGACAAAATGTGTGTGTACGGCGTACCCTCCTTTTTTGTAGTGATAAAATCTGTACATTGTGCGAGCTGGATTAGAAAAGAATTACGTACGACATACATTTTAGGTATTTATTATTTAGAAAAGGAATTACAGTGCTTAGATAGAATTTTAATGTGCATTTAGATAATAATAATGATTGTCTTTATTGTACAACAGATTACTACATTAAGGGGACAATACAATAATAAAGTACAGTGTTAAACTAAATTATAATCCATAAAAAGTAAATTTGAAAGGTCGAAAATTAGAATTAAAAAGACACAAAGTGCAATCATAACCGCAAAAAGGTTTGCGACCTAATTTCAATTTTTGCTCGATATTTTTAGGTCAAGCGGTAAAATTTACGAAACTGGAAAGATCTCCTGTACGTGTCATTAAAAAAAAACAAATTAACAAAGGTGCACTGAGTACAATGGCAGTACAAAGGGTACTAGGAAAGTTTTGCAATATAACGCAACAATGAATCGTAGGAAGCTGTTTGTTGCTACATGTTGAGACATGTTCATACGTGCATAGTAGCCGCCGCGCCATGTCGATGGGCTCAGTTATTCATTAGCAGTGAGAGGGTAAAGTGCTTGCGATGGCATCGTGGTCACGAAATGAGATAAGGGCAG
Organism: Dermolepida albohirtum; assembly: GCA_031893035.1. Taxonomy (NCBI): domain Eukaryota; kingdom Metazoa; phylum Arthropoda; class Insecta; order Coleoptera; family Scarabaeidae; genus Dermolepida; species Dermolepida albohirtum. The sequence continues at coordinate 23,530 of JAVIWB010001065.1, forward strand.
TTTTGTGCTATAATTTCGTGCGTGTTTAAACATAGACCAGTGCTTCGAAGAAATGACTCTTGCACTAGGTGATGTTTGTCCACATCGCACAGCGATATTCAGGTGGTATAGAGAATTCCAAAGGGGAAATTTAACTGTGGAGGATGCAGGCCGGGAAAGCCACGAACGTCAGTTACAGAGAAAAACGTTACTACTGGGAGGAAAATGATTGGCGAGGGCAGGCGAGTGATCTACCAACAGATAGAGGGTACTTTGGGCCTAAATGCACCAGCAATTAGTTCGATTCTGCATGATCATTTGCACGTGAAGAAATTTTGTTGTCTCTGGGTGCCGCATTGACTGACTGAAGACAGATGACACGACGTGTGACTTGGTGCCGGGAGATGCTAAAAAAGTTTAATAAGGGACAATCTCGATATGTGAACAACATCGTGACAGGTGACGAGATTGGCTGTACTATTACGATGTGCCGATCAGAGCTCAAAACAAAGTTAGGGTCTTTGATGATGAGGACATACCCGTAGTTATCAGAAAATCCCGATCTGTAAAGAAGATAATGATGCCGTATTTTTCAAATCGAGTGGAATTGTGGAACGCGTCGTTTTGGACACACAGAAGACAGTCACAGCTAAGTGGTATACTGAACAGTGCCTGCCTAAAGTCATTGGATCTATGAAGGACCTGCGGACAAAGACAAGAATGGACACCTGGTTCCTCCATCACGATAATGTTCCAGCTCACCGTGCCACCTAATATTTGACTGCCTTCACCTAATATTTGACCACGACAGGAGGGAAACTTCTCGAGCACCCTCCCTACAATCCAGATCTTGCTTCCTACGACTTTACACTGTTCTCGCATGTGAAAATGAAGCTAAAAGAGAGGCAGTTTTCCAATGATGGGGACCTTCTGCGGGCTTGGGACAACGAGTGTGCTTTACTCCCTAGTAAAACTCGGCAGAACTAGTTTAAAGATTGGTGTCGGAGGATGGAGAGGTGTATTGAGCGCAGAGGAAATTACTTTGAAAAAATTAAATAAACAAAGCTGTATTGCAAAACTTTCCTAGTACCCTTTGTATGTATATAATATTAACTTGTAATTTTATCGACCAAAAAAGAATAAAATGCAGGTCAAATTTGAAGCACCCTCGTATTTATAATAGATACAGTTTCACTAGCAAGGGTGGTATATCTTATCACTATTTTTAACTTATTTTTGACTAATTAAACGATAAAAATGTAAATTCTTGAAATTTTAAGTGCCATTAATAATCAGAGCTACCAAAATCAGCGTCGAGTGTATGAGCATTCGGGCGTTGTAAAAAAAGCATTAAAAAAATAATTTTTCTTAGTATGCATTTCAACGCATTCATTTGCGTTCCGTGTATTTCTGCGAATCGCAGGAAATACATCATAATTGCTCAAGTCTTCACTTAAGCTCTAAAATGCAAAAAGGTGGATTTTCTTCGCGTAGAAATGCGCACACAACAATTTATCTCGCATTAAAGAATTTCACCAGTTCAAATGTTTTGAACATTATAAATTTCGCATGCGCATTAATCGTCCATACTCACGCACTCCACAAAATGGAAAGATACAGATGAGGTGGTTAAAATTTATTATAAGCAGTTATAAATTGCCGCGTATATTGAACTGAATTTAACAATAATAGTATCTCATGTATCTATTGAGAGAACGGATGGTTTATGTAACGCATTGTTATATTTTTCGGATGTATAAAAATCTCGGACGAACGCATCTCTTTCCGAAACTAATTTTATATTTTCGCGTTCGTATTTGTATTATTAACGCGCAAATTTCGCTGTAGGTATGATTGTTGGAATTCCCATTAACTTTGCTTTCGTTAATTCTACGAGGGAGCGTTTTTATATTCGCGGAATGGGGGACAAGGGGTGGAAATAAAAAAAAAACAAATTATTTTTCTTTTTCAATATATTCACCTGCAAGACGGATACATTTTTCACATCTTTCAATTAATTTATTTGTACCCTCATAAAAAAAAGATTTCTCTTTATCTGCAAAATACGCCGAAACTGCCTCCTTGACTTCAGCAGCGGCAGTAAATTTTTTACCCCGCAGCTCTTTTTTCATTTTCGGAAACAGGTAATAATCACTCGGGGCCAGGTCTGGGCTGTAGGGTGGGTGATTCACAATTTCGAAGCCCACCTTATGCTGGGCAGCTAACGCAACGCGGCTCTTGTGGACGGGCGCGTTGTCGTGCAAAAGCAGAACACCTTTTGTCAATTTTCCCCGTCTTTTCTCTTTAATGGCTTCTTTTAGTCGCTCTAATATTGAAGCATAATATTCTCCGGTTATAGAAACACCTTTATCTTTATAATCAATCAACAATATTCCTCCCGAGCCCCAAAATGCCGTTGCCATGAGTTTCCCAGCTGATTGTGACACTTTAAATTTCTTGGGAGGTGCTGTGCCCTTTTTATGCCACTGCATGGAGTCTTGCTTGGAGTTAGGTTCATAATGATGAACCCAAGTTTCGTCTCCAGTAACAATTCCACTCAATACACCATCCTTGTCTTCATTAGGTCCAAAAATGCACGCGAACACTCTACGCGCTGTTGTTTTTTATTTACCCATCTTGCGCTGACCTTAAATGCCGAGATGATCGTGTAGGATTTTAAAAATTGTTGTATCGGATACTCCAACCATTTCTGCGAGTTGTTTCTTCTTTAGTCGAGCATCTTCGAGTACAATTTGTTCAACTTTTTGGATAAGTGCTGGCGTGGTCACCTCAATGCTCCTGCCCGGCCTCGGGTCGTCTTCAAGGGATTTTCCTTGTTTAAATAAACTATGCCACTTGTACACCATGGTTTTTCCTGGACAAGAGTCGCCGTAAACCAATGACATCTCATTCATTATGGTCGCGACTGATTTTCCTTGCCTGGTAAAACTTTATAACGGCACGATATTCGATTTTTTCCATATTTCACTTTTCACTCCTGATTATGTTACTTGGTTGACGATAGCTCAAAGACTAACTGTCTAATAACAATGAAACTTCGTATTTATACTAATCATGAGTCGCTGTACAGGCCACGCCCCCAATGCGCCTACGCACCCCTCTACAACCCGCTCATTCCGCGAATATAAAAACGCTCCCTCGTAGGTGTTTAATATATAGTTGCTCTTAAAATTATCTTTCGAGGCGAATTTCTGGGCAAATATGCATCATTAAACATTTTGTTATAATAAATATTACTTAATTTAAATCGATTTGATCTTACACCCACTGTGGAGAATAAATTATATAATTACGTTCGTAGGTTACCGTTTTTACTATTAATAGTCATTCAAATATAAATATGTAGTAATTTATTGACTTTTAATTCAATGCTTGTACGAGGATAGTTTGACAAGTAGTGAGAATGACCCATAGGTGGCGCTCTACTTGGTAAAACAAATACACTGTAATTTAGGTTGCCTATTTATATGTTTACATTCGGATATTTAGATAAATCGGTTGATTAGTTTATTTTTGACAGCTGATTGAAAAAGAAGCAACACGTCGTTTTGTTAAAATGGAAAAAGCAGGGTATCGTGCGGTGATTAAATACTTCGTAATTAAGGGTATGAAAGCTACTGAAATAAAAAATGAGTTACGGGAAACATTAGGTGAATCTGCTCCATCATCCGCTACAATAAGTAGATGGGTACATGAATTTAAACGTGGTAGAACATAATGTGTTGATGAAACGCACTCAGGAGCACCCAAAATCGTGACTTCTAAGGAAATGATTATAAAAGTCCATAATATTATTACGCAAGAGCGACGACTCAAAGTGAGAGATATAGCAGACATGGTAAACATTTCAACAGAACGCGTACACCACATCTTAACGAAAGAATTGGGCGCTTTCCAAGCTTTCGGCAAGATGGGTGCCATGACTGCTTACGACTGATCAAAAGTTCACTCGTTTGCGCATTTTCAATGAGTGTTTGGACCTTTATAAGCGGAATCCGGTTGATTTTTGTAGGCGATTTGTTACTTGCGATGAAACTTGGATACACTACAGTACACCCGAAACAATGGTTAGAACGTGGTTCTGCACCTCCAAAGTAAGCGAAAACCATTTATCGGCAAACAAGGTGATGGCATCAATTTTTTGGGATTCAAAGGGCATTTTGCTCATTGATTACCTTCAGAAAGGTGCCACAATAAACGGACAATATTATGCAGAACTTCTACAAAAATTAAATGTTGAGATTCGTGCTAAACGGCCAGGAATGGCAAAGAAAGAGACCAAGACAACGCTCCCTCGCATACCAGCACAGTTGCGATGTCCAAAATCCACGAGTTGCATTTCCAATTAGTACCGCATGCACCTTATTCGCCGGATCTAGCCCCTTCCGACTTCCACCTGTTTCCAAAATTGAAAACGGTACTAGGCGGAAAGAAATTTTCGTGTAACGACGAGCTTATCATCTTCGTAAATGAGTATTTTGCATGCCTTCCGGAATCGCATTTTAGAGATGGCATAAGGGCATTGGAGCACTGTCGGAATAAATGTATTGCTCTTTTAGAAGAATATATTGAAAAATAAAAATTATTTTGTATTTAAAAAATTCGTTTCTCTTTTCCATTCTCACTACTCGTCAAACTACCCTCGTATACGTTACAAGATTATTGATTTTCTTTTGCCATATTAAGTATTTATAATAAGAAAGTGCAACAGGCCTTGAGGATTTCTAGATTCATAACTCGACAGATACTTCACGGTTACAGCTGTTCTAAATCTACGCATTAATTTCTTGGACATATTCTCGTAAAAATGTAACTCTCTACTCTCATAATCTGGCACGTAGACTCCGCGGTCGTGGTCTATACTATCTGCTTCTGGCTTCCGGGCTGGAACCGCGTCATTGGTATAACTGGCGACGTTTCGTAGCCACTCGTATGGGACATCTTCAGGGCCAACTACTGCTACTGTCTGTCGTACTGAAACTGAGTTTCAGTGCGACAGACAGCAGGCTAACAGAACACGAAATTTCTAAGTATACTATTAGTAGGGAATCTTAAATGTATAAGTGAAAACATTATGAGAGATAATGTCGATATGTCATAAACATTTGTATTTACGTATGTACTGACCTGTGGAAGCCCAGAAGCAGATAGTTTGCTACTCTCATGTTTATTCATCTCTAGAAGACCATAAACATTCAATCTCTCATTTAGTAACAATATCATCGTTAGTGCAATATCTTCTCTACGGGTCACAGGATAGACTTCAACAGTACGAAAAGTGTAGCTATAAGCAAAAATTTTAAAAGTCGTTCGTGAAGCTATCAAAATAGAAGAGGCATCAAATAAACCACTTTCTCATATAAGTGAAACGATGTTTTCAGAGCAAAGAACAATGTCATAGCAGGCGGACATGATGAACGCCAGGTTATCGGAAAGCAGCAAACAGTGAAGATTATTCTCCCAAGGTTGGTATTTTTGAAAAGTAATGTCAAATTAACGAAGGTCCTAAAAATGATTTCGATATCAAAATTTATCTAATAGTTTTGACTTAATCCTGAAAAAAGAAAGTACGTAAAAAACCATGTCAAAATTTAAACCATTCAATTGGATTATCTTCAAAACTTGAATGGTTTCGCTATAAAAAGTAGTGAATTTGTATTCTGCTAGTTCAAAATTATTGTTTTATGCACTATGAAGACTCAGTTTAAAACTTCTAATTTTGATGAAAATTGTATATCACCAAAAACTCGCGTGCAGGCACTTTCGCAGTTCCTAAAAACGATTTTAATGTCAAAATTTATCTAACACTTCGGCTTAATCCTGAAAAAAGAAAGCACGTATAAAAACATGTCAAAAATTGACCTTTTCAATGTGCAATTCGATTATCTCCAAAACTTGAATGATTTTGCCATAAAAAGTAGTGAATTTGTATTCTGCTAGTTCAAAATTACTATTTTATGAATTGTGATGACTCCGATTAAAACTTCTAATTTTGACGAAAATTTCAATTTTTTCCAAGGGGTATACTCGCAAAAATTGGTATTTTTGAAAAGTTATTGTATATTACCAAAAACTCGCGTGCAGGCACTTTCGAAGTTCCTAAAAACGATTTTAATGTCAAAATTTATCTAACACTTCGGCTTAATCCTGAAAAAAGGAAGCACGTAAAAAAACCATGTCAAAAATTGACCTTTTCAATGTACAATTGGATTATCTCCAAAACTTGATTGATTTTGCCATAAAAAGTAGTGAATTTGCATTCTGCTACTTCAAAATTACTGTTTTATGAACTATGAAGACTCAGTTTAAAACTTCTAATTTTGACGAAAATTTCAATTTTTTCAAAGGGGTATACTCGCAAAAATTGGTATTTTTGAAAAGTTATTGTATATTACCAAAAACTCGCGTGCAGGCACTTTCGAAGTTCCTAAAAACGATTTTAATGTCAAAATTTATCTAACTCTTTAGGTTTAGTCTTGAAAGAAAAAAGTACGTATAAAAAACATGTCAACATTTGAACTTTTCAATGTGCCATTGGATGATCTCCAAAACTTGAATGATTTTGTCATAAAAAGTAGTGAATTTGTATTCTACTAGTTCAAAACTAGTTCAAACTGTTTTATTCACTATGAAGACTCCGATTAAAACTTTTAATTTTGACGAAACTTTTTCAAATTATCCGCTTTTGAGTGGAAGCAGTTTTTAGACCTCCACTCAATATTAACTGACTTTTGTTTGTGCTGGTGCAAATTCTGTTTAATTTGGATTTTAAAAGCCTCTCTGAAGTTTTCTGAACCTGGTTCTAAATCCTTAATAGACGTTCCAATCTTTGCAATCCCCTTCTCGGTAGGAGTATTATGGATTGGCAAATAATATTTTAAACCATTGTTTGATTGACGACTAGTGTCTTTTCTATAGGAATTACATCATTACTATTTTCTAATGGTGGACAAAATTCTTTGAATTTCTTACTTAAACCTTTAACTTTTCTTTCTAATTTACGGTTTGTAATTTCAATTTTCCTATACAAAGAACACCGCTTAAATTCAATTTATGTTAATCCCACTCTTTTTCTCGAGGTGTTCATTTCGCTAACTAGATCACCACCTTTTTATATTCGCTTATTAACACTTCTTGTTTCTACATAAAATATTTCTTAATGTATCTAAAGTAACGTTTTCGTAGTCACAAATTAAGGACTATTGCGAAACGAATACAAATAAAAGAGATTACATTACAAGAAATACTGCTTCTGATTTATTTTCACGACCTCACTAATTAGAATACGAGCTTTCACTAGGCGCAATAAGAACATAAAATGCACAATCAAAGATGCAATTACATAATACATAAGCAATTAAAATCCGACACTACTTAATAATTCCATTATCATTATGACATCGTATAGAAGCATATGATGTAGCAATAAAATAGTACAAGTCAACAGCTCTAAATTAACTACGAATTATTGTTATTACTTTTGACATGTCAGTGGTTCAATTATTTCTATTCATCTATTGGAAAGAAAAGGCACATAAAACGTTCGTTTTACAGACTTTTTAAATCGGCCTGCTTACTGAAGAAAGTATCTGTTTATTTTTGTGCGCGCGTGTGTTAATGGAAAAATTGCCTGATAAATTATCAAGTGAGTGTAATATTATACATTCTGTTTTTAATGTAGTTGTAAATTACAGTTATGGCTGGTCAATTGGAACGTCGTTTTATTAACCGTAACAGCTAACAAATCATCAACTTGCCATGTAGTCTAATATGGAAGTAAAACATTTCATTATTGTCCATTTTAATTAAAACACCACTTCTTTTAGTTCGTATCGGACGCTGAATTGTTTTGCTTTATTTATATCAATCGACCGTGGAGAGAAAATTATTTTTCTTTTTTTGATTATTGTTTAGTAGTGCTTGAATAATTATGAGGCATTTATTCCGGAATATTATTGGCATTAATTGGTAAACATTAAATTGAATTCACGCTTCTTTTATATACTCCTTTGACGTAGAATTGAATTCTTTCTCCTTTATATACACAGCGTGTTCCAGATTTTACAGAATGGGAAACTCCTTTATTATTAAAAGATATAACTTTGATAAAATTGCATTAATTATACTGGGGAATGATTTTTAACACAATTTCTGTTGAGTTCGATTTTTCAGCTGTTTTAACGTTAAATAGGCATGCTATCGCGTCAAGTTTTTTCTCTACAGTTCATATTAATGTGCCACTCTTGAGCCCTCTCCGCTGGTTCGAACGTGGGTCGTAGGAAGCGCTAATGTTTTTCTATTGACTGAAGTAAATCCTTCACAATAATTCATAATGGAATTCTTAATAGGCCATTCACTTTGTGTGGGTTTAGATCGGGAGTTTTGCGATGGCCATGTCATTATTTGTACGATATTAGTGTTGTGTTCGTTATTTAAGAAATTCTTACTATTGTTGAGTGTTTGGGGTTGTTGTCCTGCATAAACATAAAACTTTCGACTGTTAAACGTAGCCCCGATGCTATTGCATTTTCTTGCGATACTTCTAAATAACCCTCCTTTCGCAAAGTACCCTCGATTCGCTTCAAGTCCCCTGTGCTGGCGTAGCAAAAGCAACCCAAAACAAGTACATAACTTCTTCTATATTTGGCGGTTGGCACTATACAATCCCGCAGCATTCCTTGACCACTCGCGCTTCTTACAAACATACGTCTTGATTGTCCTAACACTTCAAACTTTGTATCTGCTTCTGGGTTCCAGCCCGGAAGCCCAGAAGCAGATAGTATTGACTACGACCGCAGAAGTCAACGTACCAGATTACTTCAAACTGATTCATCAATCCATAAGACCCTTTTTCAGTCATCCAGTGCCCAATCTCTGTGTGTTTCTGTCCAGTGTTGTAGTTTTTGTTTCTTGTCCCGTCGAAGTAAGAGTTTTCTTATAACAATGCGGCCGTGAAGATTTGCAGCTTATGATCTTCTTTTCAGCGTAATAACAAAAACTTTTCTTGCACGGTAGCGATTCACTTCTGCGGCGATTTCGGGTGCTGCCAGTCTCCTTGCTTTACTCAGCAATTTTATACGCTCATAGTCGGCGTGAGATGTTATTCGCTTACGACCTGAACGTGTCGGATCTCTTAAACTGCCCGTGCGTTGATATCGCCGAATGATATCACTAACAGTAGATTTATTAACATGTGTCTTTTCGAAAATATGACGCACTGAATAACTTTTTTGAAGAAAAGAAATAATTACGGAACGTTTTTCTAAAACTTGTTGGTTTTTCTCTTGGCATTTTAAGAAGTTCACATAAAAAATACGGTCTTGTCAGTGATATGCAGGGTAGCAAGATTATTTAAAAACTAATGCATACTTCCGTACATAAGACTCTTTGGGGTGACGGCAAGTAAGTCTCGTATGTTCTTTTGCTTGCAATATTATCTCAAAAATAATCGTATTTATGGCGGTACTGATTATTCCAGGAATTACCACAGTGAGTCATAACATATCGTATAATAGTTAATCTGATAGGTAGACTTCCGCGGTCGTGGTCTATGCTATTTGCTTCTGGGCTTCCGGGAAGCGCGTCACTTGTATGGGGTTTTCCAATAAGAGTGATATGATTTCTTTAAAAAAAACACTTATTGTTAAGAACATTCAAAAGTTTTTTATTTAATGTGAAGTACAATCGATACAATTAAGTTCTAAATAAAACGCCATTCAAATGGCCTCCACGACTTCTTCTGCAGGAATGAATTCGATGAACCCAATTTTCGAGCACTTTTTCCACTAAATCTAGTCGTATGTCATGAATGGCACGTTCAATATTGACTTGCAAAGCTTGAAGAAAGTCTGGTTTATTTCGATAGACCAATGACTTCAAATAACCTCGCAAGAAATAGTCTAATGGTGTTAAATCACAAATTCTTGGAGGCCATTCAATATCACAATTTCTTGAAATAATCGAATCTCCAAACTTTTTTCACAATAATTCTATTGTTGCATTTGCTGTGTGGCACGTAGCCCCGTCTTGTTGGAACCAAATGTTGTCAACATCAACTTCTTCCAATGTCGGCCATAAAAAGTTGGTTATCATCAATCTATACTGCTCTCCATTGACAGTAACGGTGTTACCAGCTTCATTTTGAAAGAAGTACGGACCAATGATTCCACCATACCTAAAACGACACCAAACTGTCAATTTAGTTGAATGTAATGGTTTTTCATAAATAGTTTGTGGATTTTCTTCGCACCAGAATCGACAGATTTGTTTATTTACCACACCATCCACATGAAAGTGAGCCTCATCAGAGAAGATGATTTTCTTAAAAAAATCGTTATCGTTTTCAAGTTGTTCCAAATCAGCAAATTCACGACGTTTACGGTGGTCCAATGGCTTCAGTTCTTGAATGAGAACAATTTTATAAGGATGCAAAACCAAATCCTTTCTCAAAATTCGCCAAGTTGTGGTTTGAGACTGTCGCAATTGTTGAGAACGTCTTGGAATCGACAAATTACAGTCTTCAGTAACACTTGCCTGAACGGCAGCAATATTTGCATTACTTCGAGCGGTTCTTTGTCTTATTGGCACTTGAAAATTATGTAAAGAAAATGTAACCTCAAAATTTTTAACAATTCGACGAATAGCGAGCACACTTGGACGATTATTACGACCATAAAATGGCAAAAGCGCAATACAAAAAAAGATTATTTTGATAATAAAACTGAATAATTTGTAAACGTTGTTCTTGCGTCTATTTCTCCATGATGAAATTGTAAACACTACTGAATACAATGAAAAACAAATGACAGATCATGACATATTACAAATGGCCGAAATGTCACTTCAAAATCATATCATCCCTATTGGAAACCCTTATATATCTGCCGACGTTTCGTACCCATTTGTATGGGACATCTTCAGGGCTGAACTACTACCCTAAAAGCTGTATAATAGTTATTTGTAGGTGCTTTAATAGATATATTTGCCTGCAGTATAAATCTCGTAAAGGACCTAATGTAAATATATTATCTATATTTAATCGCAATTATATTATTTTTTAGAAGAGTTTATTAAATTTCATTAGCTGTCCGAACTAATATGGACGATAGTGTACATAATATACTATTCTTACATAACACTATCTTAGCAGGCTGCACTGAATACTTTGAATACATTTTAGCGCTCGTTATACATAAACAACAAATGAACGCAAAACCGTTTTCTTCTTTCACATTCTTACAGTGTATTCGTATGTTACATGTTTGTATGTATGTGTGTACACTTCAGAATGTATCTGTTTAGAGCATTCGATTATTATTAGAAGTAAAACGTGCGGAACACTTCGAATAGTGTTGAAATCTATGAAATCGATAGGTATTATTCTATTGTAATAAAACGCGTGTAAATGTCGAATGAAATTATTTATGGAGCCGATTAGCAGACAAATAAAAATAATCGACAGAACGTTTATTCTGCGCGAATACTTTGTATTGAATAGGTCCGCAGTGTAAAGACAAAATTTCGTTTAGAAATAACACGAAGATTCATTAAATTAAGTCGTTTAGCAACAACTTTTCAATAAATTATTATATATACTTTTATTTTGTTTTTGTTTATTAGACAAAAACAAAAAATCTTTACGAAAAAAGAAAATGAAATAGTTAATATTAGGTGCGCAACTAAGTTCTCGCTGTTTTTCAAGAGATGGCTCCAGTAGTAGTCGATTGTGACATAACCAAAACATCATGAATCAAGCTTAGACATATGGTAAACAAACCGCTTTGACACATTAGTGATTTTGTTTTTGCGTCATATACTTTTGGTTGTGTGAAAATTTTGTGCCAAATAATCGTCATTTGCGGGAAGTGTTGCTTTCCTTTTTTCATTCGAAGAAAACGGCGGCTGTAGCGCATCGAGAACTCCAAAAGTTTACGGAGATGTTGCTCTAAGTGAAACAACGTGTCGTGATTGGTTCCGTCGCTTCAAAGACGATGATTTCGATGTTGACGACCGTTCGTGTGAAGGAAGACCAAAAACCTTCGAAGACGCTGAATTGGAGGCATTGCTCGATGAGGATCCGAGACAAACGCAAAAAGAGCTTGCTTCAGCATTAGGAGTTACCCGCCAAGCCATTTCCCAGCGATAGCATGCGTTGGGAATGATTCAAAAACAAGGAACTTGGGTTCCTTATGATTTGAAGCCTAAAGACGTTGAGCGTCATTTTTTCGCCTGTAAACAACTGCTCCAGCGGCAATAAAGGAAGGGTTTTCTTCATCGGATCGTTACGGGTAATGAAAAATGGATTCATTACAGCAACCCAAAGAGAACAAAATCATGGGGACTGCCCGGTCATGCTTCTACGTCGTCGGTTCGGCCGAATATTCAGGCTGGGAAGGTTTTGTTGTGTATTTGGTGGGACCAGGGCGGTGTTATTTATTATGAGCTGTTGAAACCGAATGAAACCATCACTGGGGAACGGTATCGAACTCAATTGATGCGATTGAGCCGAGCACTGTGCGAAAAGCGGCCACAATACGAGCAGAGCCACGAAAAAGTGATTCTATAGCAGGGCAACGCTCGGCCTTACGTTGCCAAACCCGTTAAAACCTATTTAAAAACGCTCAAATGGGAGGTCCTACCCCACCCGCCATATTCCCCAGATATTGCGCCGTCCGATTATTACTTGTTCCGTTCGATGGCACATGGTCTGGGTAATCAGCAGTTCCGCTCATATGAAGACATCTCAAAATGGCTTGTTTCATGGATAGCCTCAAAAGACGAACACTTCTACCGTGACGGTATTCGAGCTCTGCCAGAAAGATGGGTTAAAATGGAAAAAGCAGAGTTCGTGCGGTGATTAAATACTTCGTAATTAAGAGTATGAAAGCTACCGAAATAAAAGATGAGTTACGGAAAACATTAGGTGAATCTGCTCTATCATCCGCCACAATAAGTAGATGGGTAAATGAATTTAAACGTGGTAGAACAAGCTGTGCTGATGAAGCGCGCTCTGGAGCACCAAAAATCGTGGCTTACGACTCATCAAAAGTTCACTCGTTTGCGCATTTCCAATGAGTGTTTGGACCTTTATAAGCGGAATCCGGTTGTTTTTTGTAGGCGATTTGTTACTTGCGATGAAACTTGGATACACTACAGTATACCCGAAACTAAACAACAGTCGAAACAATGGTTAGACCGTGGTTCTGCACCTCCAAAGAAAGCGAAAACCACTTTATCGGCAAACAAGGTGATGGCATCAATTTTTGGGATTCAAAGGGCATTTTGCTCATTGATTACCTTCAGAAAGGTGCCACAATAAACGGACAATATTATGCAGAACTTCTATGAAAATTAAATGTTGAGATTCGTGCTAAACGGCCAGGAATGGCATACCAGCACAGTTGCGATGTCCAAAATCCACGAATTGCATTTCCAATTAGTACCGCATGCGCCTTATTCGCCGGATCTAGCCCCTTCCGACTTCCACCTTTTTCCAAAATTGAAAGCGGCACTAAGTGGAAAAAAATTTTCGTCTAACGACGAGCTTATCGTCTTCGTAAATGAGTATTTTGCAAGCCTTCCGGAATCGCATTTTAGAGATGGCATAAGGGCATTGGAGCACCGTTGGAATAAATGCATTGCTCTTTTAGGAGAGTATATTGAAAAATAAAAATTACTTTGTGTTTAAAAAATTCGTTTTTCTTTTCTATTCTCACTACTTGTCAAACTACCCACGTATAGGTGCTTCCTAAATGTTAATAAAAACGTGTGCTCATTTTAGCAATATTGTTGACATTTAACGTAACCTATATTTACAAACTTCTCAGGTTATATTAATCGTAACTCCTAACGTTATCGCATCTAACAGTAATGTAAATATATTATTTAATTTGACATCCTCACTTCCTGTCGACATCTCATTTCACGCGACAGTAATCACATGATCGGAAAACATTCCTGATTTCAACTATACAATATATTATTTACTTTTTCGGATATCAACAGATACTATATAAATAAATATATAAAATTTATTATGTTTCTACAGTTTTAAGATACAAATATTATTAACACCTTATTCCACTAAAACTTATAGCGTGTAAGTGTGAAGTTTCGAGTTCACAGTTGTTGATATTTGAAACATAGTAAAAAGTGTTTTTACATTAACTAATATTTTCAGATATCTGTTTAATAAATTCCTGGCACGTGGAATAAAGATTATTGTTTATATATGTATATAGTTACGCAATCATGTAGAATCGGAATACCGGGCGCAAAATACTTTGATTTATTCGAGATACCAGAGTCGATTGGATACTATGGACTAATTTAAAAACAAATTGTCAGTAATATTTCTTTACTTTATACTCGCTAAGGCAGATGTTTCGCTATAAATTTTAAGCTAATTAATTTCTGTACACTGCATAAACATTACCGATAAAATTAAACGTTTACTCGGTTTTGGTTTTTTATAAAATTTATGGCTTTATAATCGAATTAATATTTATAGCTTTCCTTTGATAGCCTGACCGCTCCATAATTAATAAAAAATTGTATTTCTATCCGAGACTTCAGGCATATTTAGGTTGAGATCTTCAGTTGGGAGAAAATTGTTTTACACAATGCCTTTGAATAAATAATGTTTACAATCAAAAAGTTACATCTATATTGGGTCGCCGGCAAAGTCATAAGTAGAACGGTCAGTTTTTATTGGTGCGACAGGTAGAATCCGATGTAGTACGAGGGAGCGTTTTTATATTCGCGGAATGCGCGAGTTGTAGAGGGGTGAGTAGGCGCATTGGGGGCGTGGCCTGTGCAGCGACTCATGATTAGTATAAATACGAAGTTTCATTGTTATTAGACAGTTAGTCTTTGAGCTATCGTCAACCAAGTAACATAATCAGGAGTGAAAAGTGAAATATGGAAAAAATCGAATATCGTGCCGTTATAAAGTTCCTTACCAGGCAAGGAAAATCAGTCGCGACCATAATGAATGAGATGTCATTGGTTTACGGCGACTCTTGTCCAGGAAAAACCATGGTGTACAAGTGGCATAGTTTATTTAAACAAGGAAGGGAATCCCTTGAAGACGACCCGAGGCCGGGCAGGAGCATTGAGGTGACCACGCCAGCACTTATCCAAAAAGTTGAACAAATTGTACTCGAAGATGCTCGACTAAAGAAGAAACAACTCGCAGAAATGGTTGGAGTATCCGATACAACAATTTTTAAAATCCTACACGATCATCTCGGCACGTCTAAGGTCAGCGCAAGATGGGTGCCGAAAATGTTCACGCCGCCGCAAAAACAACAGCGCGTAGAGTGTTCGCGTGCATTTTTGGACCTCTGTAATGAAGATAAGGATGGTGTATTGAGTGGAATTGTTACTGGAGACGAAACTTGGGTTCATCATTATGAACCTGAGTCCAAACAAGACTCCATGCAGTGGCATAAAAAGGGCACAGCACCTCCCAAGAAATTTAAAGTGTCACAATCAGCTAGGAAACTCATGGCAACGGTATTTTGGGACTCGGAAGGAATATTGTTGATTGATTATAAAGATAAAGGTGTTTCTATAACCGGAGAATATTACGCTTCAATTTAGAGCGACTAAAAGAAGCCATTAAAGAGAAAAGACGGGGAAAATTGACAAAAGGTGTTCTGCTTTTGCACGACAACGCGCCCGTCCACAAGAGTCGCGTTGCGTTAGCTGCCCTGCATAAGGTGGGCTTCGAAATTGTGAATCACCCACCCTACAGCCCAGACCTGGCCCCGAGTGATTATTACCTGTTCCCGAAAATGAGAAAAGAGCTGTGGGGTAAAAAATTTACTGCCGATGATGAAGTCAAGGAGGCAGTTTCGGCGTATTTTGCAGATAAAGAGAAATCATTTTTTTATGAGGGTATAAATAAATTATTTGAAAGATGTGAAAAATGTATCCGTCTTGCAGGTGAATATATTGAAAAAGAAAAATAATTTGGTTTTTTTATTTCCACCCCTTGTCCCCCATTCCGCGAATATAAAAACACTCCCTCGTATCGCAATGCTGAAGCACACTATGATCATAAGGCTTTAGAAATTACTTACTTATTCTCATTTATTACCGTAAAGAATACACTAAAATACATTCTGTAAATGCGTGCACACGTACAAACAAATGAATACGTGTTTTTTACGGATCTGCACGAAGCAAAAGTACTTGACTGGCATTTACGAAGCCTTTACGTTACTCATGCATTGTACATATGTACATATGTATTTTGTGTGTGTACCATTGGTATTCATTTCCAGCGTGAACGTTCGAAGTTTTTTCTTTTCTGGATCAAGGCTACTGTCATAACAATAATAATAAGAATAAACATTTACAAAACCTCGATTCCAAAACTATTATTTAAGTATTGTTTATGCGACTGGACATTAAGAATTTTTTCCGTTTCTTTTTCTGTGCGTATATACATATATACGGGTAAGTGTATATGTGTTACGTATGTACGTATAAAACGCGTGGTTCTTTTGTTTCATTCAACGATAATATCTAGGAATTTTTTTCACACCATTCCGGGCTCCACAATGGGCGGTCTTGTATTAATGTGTATATTACGGTATAATCAACGATACGTTGAAAAATGCACTGTTCAAAATAGATATGATATAATTTATTGTATTAATGGAAATCGATTTTTCGATCTACACAGAAAAATTATATCCCCGGTGGGTACGGAAAATGAAGTTGTTAGATCTAAATCATGATAACTGACCGTATATATATATTTAGTTAATTACAAAATGTTTGTATAAACACTTTGAAATTAATAGTTTCGTAATCAATACAAGAGATCTTTCGAAACTGAAAGTAACAGAGAATTTATGGGAGCCATTAATGTAATCAATTTAGATTAGATTTCATAAATCGTGTAGATGTTATTTAATACCAATACGTGATCTATTCTAAAAATGTTGGGTTTGTAATAAAGATATAACGTGATTATCCATTGGATTGATTCGGTCCTTAAATGTGAAAATTCGTTTCTAAATTAAGAAATACACAGAGTGATACAATATTCACTAACTGTTGTTTTTATTTTAATGAACGTACGTGACAATTGTTTCACATACTTAGGTTTACTTACATCTGAAGAAGCCATTGCGTGGTGAAACAATTGGTCATGCACAATCAGTTTCAAAATATTCAATTTTAAGAAACGTATAGTACCAGATCTTCAATTCTTCTTCTGGGTTTCCGGGCTGGAACCGCGTCACTGGTATAACTACCGACGTTTCGTACCCACTGTACTGTTTGTTGTACTGAAACTGTTATACCAGTTATACCAGTGACGCGGTTTCAGCCCGGAAGCCCAGAAGAAGATAGTATGGACCACGACCGCGGAAGTCTACGTACCAAATTAGTTGAACCGTTTCTTCATCGAGTGGTAACGTGTGACGAAAAGTGGATACTTTATGATAATCGGAGACGGTCAGGACAATGGTTAGATCGAGGTGAAGCACCAAGACAGCATGCACGAGCATCACTTCACCCGCGAAAGATTATGGTGACTGTATGGTGGACCAGTAAGGGTATTATTCACTATTCATTTTTGCAACCTGGTGAAACCATCACGGCAGCGTCCTATTGTGCCAAACTGGAAACTATGCATGGAAAATTGAGCCGTTTGCAGCCCTCACTAGTCAGTAGACATGAACCCATACTTCTTCATGATAATGCAAGACCTCATGTTGCACGACAGACAATCCAAAAACTTTCGGAATTTGGTTACGAAATTCTCCCTCACCCACCTAATTCACCTGACCTTTCACCAACTGATTTTCATTTTTTCCGAAGTTTAGACAATCACTTAAAAATAGGGACTTCCCTGACCGGGAGTCTGTAATAGCAGTGTTTGAGCAATATGTGAGCCGTCAAAACCTAGATTTCTTTTCAAAGGGAATTTTGCAGCTTCCAGGCCGTTGGCAACAAACGATGTAAACGGAGACTATTTTGCAGAATAAATATTTATAGTTTTTTAAATTTAGACTTTTTTTTATTCCTTACAAAATCGAACATTTCATATGTAACAACCTGATAATTGTATTAAAAATAAAGATATGGTCATGTGTAGAGTTGGAATATTTTCCCGCAGGTCAGGATCGTAACAAAGCGAATGTGCGAACAAACAAGCGACCCTGAGATGCATGCGTTATTTATACCAATTATGTTTTATTTTATAAATAACACGCATTATTTACAGCTGTTGATGCGTAGCGCGAAATGGATAAGACTGACAAAATGTCTGCAACATTACGTAAGTGTTCACATTTGTCTCGGCGAGTAAAGCAAGAACTTTATACGTCACATGTAAAAATTACAGACATTTGGATAATAGCTTACACTACACATTGTCACTGTACCATCGCTTACAAACATCAACAGTTTGTCAGTTAATTTTGATGGAGCCTGTGGTTGATTAACTTAATCACTGAAGGTTAATATATAACCTCTTTCCACATTAATTTTCGTGTTCTGTATATGTATTTCGACGACTAAATTGTCATCGTCAGGAGATAATTAAACAGTGTCGCACCTGGAAAACTACGGTGAAAAATACCCGTACGAAAACAAATTCCGTACGCGATTTGTACCGTTGAAAGCCAAAACGCACACCGCAACACACTACAGTGTGCGCCATATAATGATATAAGCAAATATATTATCTACACGCATACAAACAAGAGTTTTACTTTACTTTCACGCTTTGCACTACTGCATTTATAATTCTGTTGTAAGTAGCAGGCACCGTTTTCATATTTTACACATGTTTTCAAATTTACCGCGTAAAACCGATTTTAGGAATTTTGGAGGTTGTAATTTGGGTTTGGGGGTCTGTTCAGAAATTTGTGTCTCTCGATACTATCTGCTTCTGGGCTTCCGGGCTGGAACCGCGTCACTGGTATAACTGCTGACGTTTCGTACCCACTCGTATTGGACATCTTCAGGGCTCAACTACTGCTACTGTCTGTCGCACTGAAACTGAAGCAGTTTCGGTGCGGTAGTTTCAGCCCGGAAGCCCAGAAGCAGATAGTATGGACTACGACCGCAGAAGTCTACGAACCATATTTGTCTCTCTCGTTTTGAAATAGAAAAATTAACCGTTATTTCTTTTTCGAGATTTTAAAAAATGGCAAATTGCTGGAACTTTTTAATATATCTTCGTAACTACTGAATTTAGAAGAAAACTAAAGATGACATCCAGTACATAGCCATTTTTACATAGAATTTAATCATTTCAATTAAAAATTGTGTTTGTATTTTGTTTAATAAAAGAACAACATAGCATTTAAGAATTTTTTACCAAAAATCATGTAAATCAGTTCTTCAAAATATGTAGGTTTCAATTTAGTTTATTTTGTGAATTAGAAATACGACAAATGAATGATGTTTAAACAAATGCATCATCTTGTGTAACTGTGTGAATTTAAAATGAATGATTTCTACACGTCAAATGCTCATCACTCATATTTATTTCGCTTACAGAAGGAATTCCAACAGAATGCAACACATAACCTAAAAACCCACTTTCATGTTATTTATAAAGAATTGATCAGGATCCTAGAACGCGGTGAAAGTGTCTTCAAAAGAGAAAAAGAATTCTTTTATCGGCTAGTACGGATAAATATTTCCACAAGGCATCTCTTATCGTTTAATACACTCGAATCTTCAAGAGAGAAAAGGGAAAAAGATTATCTCGCTGACCGAAATAGTCGCAGCCGGCGTCTCTTCGGAATCGAGATTGTGATGCAGCCCGTTTAAATGTCGAGACCCTGATGCATTGGTAACATTTGTACATTTTTATCGTCGGCCGCGCGGCTCTCCGATAATCGATGTGCATTTTTCTTCAATTGGCCGGCGTCATATTCGTTATTAGAAATCACTACGGGCCAATTAGTACGTCCTTTGTCTTCCGTTCCGAAACAATTGCCGCATTGTATCCACACATAACTCGGTCTACTGTGTTATAATTAGAATGGATATATTATTAAATGACAAGCATATATCACTTTATTATTTTTTCATGTCGAACTGAATTGAAGTATAATGAATGTCTTTATTTTCTTGCATTTCCAATGCAAACATGCATAGTTAACGAGATAAGTTAGCGCTGGTCTGTTGCAAAATACGATATGAACTTATCGTGTTACGTTTTTTTCAATGCTGGTTTTAAATTTTTTAACATGTCTGTGCTTATTATGTTTTTATATTACAAATGTACTTCAATTTATAATCGAGAAATCCACACTCATACTGAATATATATATACACCACAGGCCATAAGTGAGCGATCACTTATCATAAATAACAAAACACTTGTATTTTAGACACATCCCTTAGACTTTTACCTGTTTTGGTGAGAATAATTGAAATAACAGTTGTAAATGTAATTCTGAGAAGGATTATTCGGATTATTATTATAAATTAGATAAATATATTTGTTTCTGAAAAATATTGTAAATCCTTTCAATAGTTTTATGGCGTCTATTTAATAGACATGTTTTATATACCCCAATAAATTTAATAGGGTTTACAACGCAATATTATTATAATGGTATTAGGCATTCATAGTAAACTATTTAGCAATTTAAAAATTAGTTTTCGTGCAGCATTTGTCCGAGTAAGTTGCAATACGAGTATTTGAGAGCAGACGTAAAAGTAAAATGCCGAAAAGAAAGGAACTTAGCGCAGAAACTCGTAGTTCTATAATAACGCTACATGGTGAAAAATTTTCACTGCGGCAAATAGCCCAAAAGTTAAATTTATCTTATCACGCGGTGCAAGGAACAGTGAAACGATATTCACAAAGTGGATCATTACAACCAATAAAACATTGCGGAAGGCTAAGGGTAACTACCAGACAAGAGGATTAGCGCCTAAAAATACTATCAAAACGAAATAGGCGCCTCACAGCTCCTCAGCTTCGAGCAGAGCTGAATGAAGGCCGTCGAAAGCCGGTGATCCTGACTACTGTAAAACGTCGTTTCACAAAGGAGGGACTACATGGGCGTATTGCAGCTCGAAAACCATTATTGAATCCACGAAATCGTAAAAAACGGTTACAATGGGCCCAGGACCATCAACACTGGGACATGGAAATGTGGAAGCAGGTGTTATGGACAGATGAGTCAATGTTCCAAGTGTTTGGTAGTAATCGACGAGTTTTCGTTCGAAGACAAGTGGGTGAAAGGATGTTACCCGAATGTGTAGTGCCAACTGTTAAAGACGGGGGAGGTTCTGTGCTTGTTTGGGGATCCTTTTCCTTTGATGGTGTCGGAGATTTGTATCGCATTGAAGGCATTTTAAGAAAAGAGGGGTACCTGAAGATCTGAATGATCCCAAACACACTTCCCAACTTTGTAAAAACTATGTGAATCAAAAAGAGGAGGAAGGGGTGCTGATAAATATGGGAGCAACTTACAAGGGTGCGGAATAATTTACCAATAGATACGCTCCAGAAACTTGTATCGCGGTTGCCTAATATTTGTAAAGAAATCATTAAGCGCCGAGGTGGCTACTTCGACGAAAGTCGAATATGATAAGAAACTCTACAGAATATGTTGAAATTATTTTATTTTATAAGGAAAACTGTTCATTTGTCTCGTAGATATAGTTTTGTAGAAATATACGTTTTGTTTCACTAAGCGTGCATGTTTTTTTTTAAATTTCATCTACTGATCCCCCACTTATGGCCTGTAGTGTATATGTATATATAGTCGGTCACAAAAGTGTTAGTACATACCGTAAATGCTGAACATCAACAAATGTTTACGTTTATTGATGTGATGGCTATGATATAGCATATTTACTGTCATCTAAAAACTCCTTTAAAAACTCCTTTAATCACAATATGAAAACTTTTATTATTTGCAAGTACAAAAGAATTTGATAAATATTCTATTGCTAAGTTCAAAATCTTACTTTCAATTTTGACGAAAATCTACTCGAGTTTTTACTCTGGGTAACTGGAATTTTTCAAAAATTATTGGACATTAACGAAAGCTCGCATGCTGACATATTCAAAGGTCCTAAAAACGATTTTAATGTCAAAATTCATCTAACTCTTCTGGCTCGATCCTGAGAGAAAGTAAACTTTGAAAACAAAGTCAAAATGTGAACTTTTTAATATGTAAAATGGATTATCTCTAAAGTTTGAATGATTTTGCAATGAACAATAAAATGTTCGTATTCTATGAGTTCAGAACTACTATTTTACGTATTACCAAGTCTAAATTCAATATTTTCAATTTTGACGAAAATTTCGATTTTTTCAAAAATTAGTATTTTTCAAAAATTATTGGACATTAACAAAAGCTCGCATGCTGACATATTCGAAGGTCCTAAAAAGGATTTCGATATCAAAAATCATATAATTCTTTTGTCTCCATCCTAACAGAAGAGTAAACTTGGAAAAACCAAGTCAAAATGTCAACAACAAATTTATCTAAAAAGCGTATTTTGCAGGACTGATAAAAAATTATTCAAAATATCTTGAACTGTCAAAATTGCTGTTACGCCCCTTTATACACTTGTGTAGGTAACAATCAAAGCCCGTACTGCTTTTTTTAACAAATATTTTTAGTTACTTGTAGAGCTGAAACTAGTCAGTATCATTTGGAGAGTTAGGAGGGGTTTCTATTGAAAGATCTTATAAAGGGCGCCACAGCATTGAGCCCCCTAGAAGTGATGTGTTAATAGTGAAGCACGTGGATGCCAAATACATGCTATTGGAACGTTTCTTGTCATTAAAAAGCCACAATTGCAATATTGATCATTGGGAGGGAGAGGCAAAACAAACTTGAAGAAAAACAATCGACTAGGATAACAAATTATCAATTCATTTGAACTACTAAAAGCAAATAATTGAAATATTAACAGCAGTGACGTGATTTCAATTTTATGGTAATATACAAATATGTGTTAAACTAGGCTTTAACATTCTTTAAAGCGACTGCTTTGAAAGAGTGACAAACGTAATTTCAGGAGGTTCATATGTTGAATCTAAGAAAAATCCATTACCTACTGGACCAGATCGGCCTGCACTAGGTTGTTACAAAATACGATATGGACTTATCACTTAGAATTTTTTTTCAGGACTGGTACTAAATTCTTAATATGTCTGCGTTTTATTTTTATTATTGTCCTTAAATTAGAAATGTTTTTTAATTTTTAATCACTTAGAATTTTTTTTCAGGACTGGTACTAAATTCTTAATATGTCTGCGTTTTATTTTTATTATTGTCCTTAAATTAGAAATGTTTTTTAATTTTTAATCGAGAAATACATCAATTCATATTTAATATTAAATATTAAATATGTACATACGTAGAAAATCAACAGTCATCAAAGTCACGAAAGGCTGTATTTTGAAAAATGAGATCGCATTTTATTCTCGTATTTTCATATACTACTGTGGGCAAAAAATAGTAAGACTTTGTTCATAATTTTTAAATTCTTAATTTATTCTTCCAAATCTATTTCGTTCCCCTCAAAGTTTCTTCCAATTCTCGAAACAGTTGTTAAAGTCAATTTCAGGAATAGCCTTCAATGCGCGTAGCGATTCACGTTTAATGTCTTCAATTGACTCAAAACGGTTTCCCCGGAGCGGTCGTTTGAGTTTGCTGAATAGTCAGAAGTTACACGGAGCTAAATCAGGCGAATACGGTGGTTGCGGCACGATATTGGTTGAAAATTTGGCTAAAAACTCACGAAGAATTAATGCAGTATGCGACGGTGCATTATCGTGGTGCAAAAGCCAAGAGACGTCGGCCCATAATTTTGGCCTCTTTTTACGAATGGCATTGCGCAAACGACGCATAACACTCAAACAGTATTTTTTGTTGACAGTTTGGCCGGTCGGAAGGAATTCGGAGTGCACCACACCTCGATAATCGAAGAAAACTGTCAACATAACCTTGATTTTTGACTTGCTTTGACGTGGTTTTTTGGGCTTCGGCTCACCTTTGATACGATATTAGGCCGATTGATCGTCTGTTTCCGGGTCATAAGCGTAGATCCAAGTCTCATCTCCAGTTATGATGCCTTTCACTTTGTCTTGATAGTCGGAAAGCATTGTTTCACAGACGTCAAGGCGACGCTGTTTTTCGAAAAAATTGAGTGACTTTGGAACAAATCGTGCTTTCACTTTTCTTAGGCCCAAATGATCTTTCAAAATGGTTTTCACTGATCCTTCCGATATTCCAACGATGCCAGTAAGGTCTCTCTACTCTGTTAATCGTCGATTCTCAAGCACCAATTCCTTGATTCTATTGACGTGTTGATCATCAGTTGATGTTGATGGCCGTCCTGGACGTGGTTCGTCATCAACGCGTTCTCGACCTTTTTTGAATAATTTGTACCCATCAAAAACACTTGCTCGCGGCAAACAATTATCACCGAAGGCCTTTTGCAACATTCTGAACGTATCGGCACCAGAAATTTGATTCCGTACACAAAATTTAATGGAACTTCTTTGTTGAATAATTTCACTCATTGTAAAAATCGCCGAATGCACTTTTTGTACTTCTGAAAGACAAGCGTATACTAAACACTGATTATTTTGATGTGGCATTTGGCACAGATGTCACTGACAGTCATGCCAACCTAGAAAAAAAAATATTTCGACGAACGGGTTTTCGCGCGAAATTTAAATTAAAAAGTCTTACTATTTTTTGCCCACAGTAGTACATCAATTCATATTGAATATTAAGTATTAAATATGTACGTAGAAAATCAACAGTCATCAAGTCGCGAAAGGCTGTATTTTGAAAAATGAGATCGCATTTTATTCTCGAATTTTCATACACATCGAACCTTTATACGTCGGCGTTTACTAATTGGTAATTAATCACTGGAATTAATGTGTTTTTGAATTTGAACCGTCCATCTCGAAAATATAACATTTATTCGCGAATTAAGATGATTTGCTCCGCGCGTCTACGGGTCTTTTAGATAGAATGACGACTTGAATTTTTTATCGCGTACTCGAGTCTGATTCATTAAAGACCGTAAATCGCAGTATTATGCGAGATATTAAAATTTTACGAGTTTTCTGGTACGTGCGTGCAAAATCGCTGTTCCCAGAACATTCCTCGTCGACAAATGCCTTTAATTTATGTTCGTGGGTATGCGAGATGGAAATATAAAACAATTGCAATTAGATTTAGGTGATTGATCAAAGAAAGGTATATAAAACTCCTTTCCATATCAATATTTGTATTCTGTATACGTATTTCGACTCGAAGCTATTCTGCCTGGTGGCCTGATAGGCAGCCGTCTAGCAAACGGCAGATAGAGGCTTGAGTCCTTTTCCAGGGCAGAAATTTTTATTTAATTGCTGTGATTTTAATTAACGATGGCGCAGCAGAAAATAATTTTCATATCAATTATAAATATATATATATATATATATATATATATATATATATATATATATATATATATATATATATAGACACTACTGTGGGCAAAAAATAGTAAGACTTTTTAATTTAAATTTCGCGCGAAAACCCATTCGTCGAAATATTTTTTTTAGGTTGGTATGACTGTCAGTGACATCTGTGCCAAGTGTTACATCAAAATAATCATTAATGTTTAGTATACGCTTGTCTTTCTGAAGTACAAAAAGTGAATTCGGCGATTTTTACAATGAGTGAAATTATTCAACAAAGAAGTTCCATTAAATTTTGTGTACGGAATCAAATTTCTGGTACCGAAACGTTCAGAATGTTGCAAAAGGCCTTCGGTGATAATTGTTTGTCGCAAGCAAGTGTTTTTGATTGGTACAAATTATTCAAAGAGGGTCGAGAACGCGTTGATGACGAACCACGTCCAGGACGTCCATCAACATCAACTGATGATCAACACGTCAATAGAATCAAGGAATTGGTGCTTGAGAATCGACGATTAACAGTCAGAGACTGTGTGGCATCGTTGGAATATCATTTGGGCCTAAGAAAAGTGAAAGCACGATTTGTTCCAAAATCACTCAATTTTTTTGAAAAACAGCGTCGCGTTGATGTCTGTGAAACAATGCTTTCCGACTATCAAGACAAAATGAAAGGCATCATAACTGGAGATGAGACTTGGATATACGCTTATGACTCGGAAACAGACGATCAATCGGCCGAATATCGTATCAAAGGTGAGCCGAAGCCCAAAAAAACACGTCAAAGCAAGTCAGAAATCAAGGATATGTTGAGAGTTTTCTTCGATTATCGAGGTGTGGTGCACTCCAAATTCCTTCCGACCAGCCAAACTGTCAACAAAGAATACTATTTGAGTGTTATGCGTCGTTTGCGCAATGCTATTCGTAAAAAGAGGCCAAGATTATGGGCCGACGTCTCTTGGTTTTTGCACCACGATAATGCACCGTCGCATACTGCATTAATTCTTCGTGAGTTTTTCGCCAAATTTTCAACTAATATCGTGCCGCAACCACCGTATTCGCCTGATTTAGCTCCGTGTGACTTCTGGCTATTCAGCAAACTCAAACGACCGCTCCGGGGAAACCGTTTTGAGTCAATTGAAGACATTAAACGTGAATCGCTACGCGCATTGAAGGCTATTCCTGAAATTGACTTTAACAACTGTTTCGAGAATTGTAAGAAACGTTGACACAAGTGTATTGGGGCCAGGGGGGATTACTTTGAGGGGGACGAAATATATTTGGAAGAATGAATTAAAAATTTAAAAATTATGAACAGTCTTACTATTTTTTGCCCACAGTACTATATATAAATATAGGACACAGTGTTACCAAATTTTCGACAAAGTAACATAATTCTCCCAAAACTATTATTACATGCAAAATTTATCTTGTGTTCGTATTTTGCGGAGCACCTCTGTACATTTATGAGCCTCACGTATTTGTCAGCTTATGTTTATATTCAATACAATTGAAGGATTATAAATCTATCGGATGTTTTATTTTCTTTTAATTGTCGTATTAGTATTATTATGGTCATTGTATTTATTTGAAGTTATTCCCCGTATTTAATACTTATTTGCCGTAATAATGAGTCGGTATTTTGCTTTTTCCCGCATTTTTTTTCTCGGACACGTCATACTTTGAACTGCATAGAAGATGTTGGCATAGTTACATACATCGTTCTCTCTCTCTCATCGTTACTATCGTCGACAGTTAAGAAGTCTACTATCGTTCACGTCATTAAAAGTTCAACATTGGAGATTGATTGTGCATTGGGTTGCGTTGAAGTAAGTTACCAATTAGCGACGATTGCATTGGAAAATACAATGTAGGTATCGGGTAAGTCGATTAACCTCAAATACGTGGTTGAAAGTCCGGGTTGAACTAAACATTGGTATCTTACTAGAAAGACGACTTGTTCTCATTAATTAACCCTCGAAACCAACCGTGAAGTATGTAACTTGTAAATTTTGTATTACGTAGTAGTGTAAGTTTCCTCGTGTTTTTTTTCTACACTGACTTTATCTTTGATCTTAATTTAAATTACGTAATGGACTCGTTTCGTGTCTTTATGAAGATTCAGTTTTCATCTGATTAAGGTGAAGTTTAATCTGCAAGGTATATTGAAGCCATCTGGCACCTTGCCCTACGATCCGAGATACCAGAGTATTGAAATTAAGCCAGGGATCCAGGACGTTCATAATTATTGCCATTTAAATAGTTTATTGTTTATTTATATTTGATTCATACGACTGTGGAATTAATTGTTTGGTTTATATGCAACCGTCAGTATAATTGCGGGAACATTTAAGAGTAGTTAGGTCCTGATTTATTAGATTTATGCAATAGTTTAAATTTGATGGCGAGCTGGTTAAGTTGAAGGCAAATTATACAATTATTTATTCAAACGTTACATAGAATTAATTGCTTTAACTAGTTATTGACTCGTTAGACAGCGTTTATTATTAAAAAACGTCGTGTTAGAAGACTACATATAATAATAATTATGATATTATGTGTGTGTGTATGTTGATACGACATAAGTCTACAAAATGTATTGCTTTTGCCAAATATATCATGAGATTCCTATATACTTCTTACACATTTCGGGCGAGAGAGAGAGGGAGAGAGAATGCAGTGGTATTGAAGCTTTTTGTTAGCAGATCAAAAATATAAACAAACTCGTGTGCTATTTGAATTACCCACTACTCACACTATTGCTCGTTTATTTCTCAATGAAACATATAAGAGTTCTCTTTTTAGTTTGATATTGTTACAGCTCGACCTGAAAATATAGACCAAAAATTATGATTTTGATCGTAAATCTTTTTGTGATGGTAACTATGAATGTAATCAACTTTAACATACCCTTACAAACTAATAAACTAAATATACAAATCACGCACCGACCTATCGAATTAGCTTTCCACTGGTACAATTTAATTCACCTTTAAATAACTCGATCAGCTTCCACGATCGTCCCAGCGTTCATATCGCGCCACCCGCTCATATATTCCAATGAAATACACGAAGGTTGCCTTCGGCCGTCCTTTTAAAATTTACAACGTTTAAATTTATAGAACGCGAAGACTTCTCTCGCGGAATCGACCACCGTTTGTCATTGTTTGAGTTTACTTTCGACTGTACATTGTTGACCTTCTTTCCACATCTCACTGGGTCTCTCCTATCCAGCGGTGCAGTCGGATAAGTTTATGGCTCGCATCGATAGTACACACCTTAAATGCGAATACATCGAGGTTGTGTGTGTATTCAGTATGTTGTTTACAAACCGGGGCAGGATAAAAATAAAGCCAACGAGATTTGTGAGTGTATTTGCATTGAATGTAGGAACTTTTAGAGATGTCGGAATATTAAGTTACTGTTAAATCACGCAGGTGATATTCATGATAATGGTATACGTTTATTTAAGCATATTTCTGGATTAAAATCACATATTGTTATGTCTCCCACAATGAGAATAATCGATGCCAAATGAAAACGAATTAATATTTAAAAAAAAATTTTTTTTGTTTTATATTGTCTTCCAGCACGATTTGAGATGATGTGGCCACTCATCGATCGCGAGACGCACTTCATGCATGGGGAAATTGTCCACTGAACGGACAAGGGCTCGCTTCAACGACTCAATATTTGGGTGTCGAGTAGAGCAAGCCATGCCCTCTAATACGGACCACAACTTGTAATCCAACAAGTTGAGGTCTGGACTACCAGCTGGCCAATCACCCGTTGATATGATGTCCGGAACGTTGTCTTTGAGCCACAGTTGAGTCGTTTTTGCTTTGTGAGCTAGAGCAGAGTCTTGCTGGAAAGTCCATGGCTTATTGGTGAATATTGACTGGTTGAGAGGCTTCACAATGGGTTCCAAGACGGTCGATTGATATACTATGGCCGATATTTTTACTTCTTTCTCGCAAAAATGGAGCTTGGTAACGCCAACGTAGCTCACTCCCCACCATACCATTACAGACACGGGCTGGTGGCCTCTTTGAATCCTCGGGATGAGTTGGGATGCTTCTCTGGATGACCGAGCATACACACGATCGTTCTGTTTATTGAACGATTCTTCTACGGTGAAGATTTTCTCGTCAGTAAACAGAATTTGTCTGTGAGCGGTCTTCGCGTACCGGCTGAGTAACGTTTTCGATTTTCGCTTGCGTTTTTCCTTCAATGCGGCTGTGAGCAGGTGTCCAGTGTGTCGCTTGTACGCCCTGAGTCCCAAATCTTCTTTGATAATGCGAGACATGGATTTTTGCGAAATTTGCATTTCACGCGACAAGATTTTCTGTTTTCGCAGCGGTTTTCGGTCGATTTGTTTCTTCGCGGCTTTGATCGCTTTCGGAGTTCTCACAGTGCGCGGACGTCCGGATCTTTGACGGTCTTGTACTCCACCAGTATCCGCAAACAACTTCACAGCACGATACACGAAATTGCGAGTGATTCCAAGCGATCGCAACGTCCTAAAGATATCGCCTTTTTCCATGTTGCATTTTAGTAGGCCAACTACAACAGTACAATTTTCGATGTCGCCTCATTTCACGATTGTAAACAATTAATGTCAAAAACTTTTTACGTCACAATGAAGTATATATGTCGACTGTCAAATCGCAATAAATACGAAACGAATGCGCCCAGTGTTGCATTCGGAATGAGTGCTCAGTTGTGTACCAGTATTTATGACTTGACTAGGTATAGTAGCGTACAATCGAATTAAGGTCATTCAGATTTTTAAATATGTGTATACAGGTATCTCATGGTGACCACTCGGTTTAATTGTGTACTAATTATAACGATTCAGTCGCACGTGTCAAGATGAGACCGTTATTAAAACCGTTTTAGATTCAACGAGATGTTTTGATTTGTTTTTGTTACTCGCACTTTACTAACTTCCCCCCATCTCTTCGGGAATCAAACCATGATGAATCGCGGCCAAAATATTTTTGTATAATTATTTGCAATAGTCGTGTTTTTTTTCCGCAAAAATCGAAAATCACAAAATCGAACTTCCCATATCCAAACAATGATACGCGATCCTACATGAGCTTACTTCATTACTTTCCTTCGATCCAGCACGTCCTATTTGCTTAACATCACATTACGTCGGCACAATAACAAAAGAACGGGAGAAAAAAAATTACTATAAATAAACAGCAAACAAACCTTCAAAAGGTAATACAATAAGCGTCCTGTTATAATGAATTACGATGGGTTTTCGATGTTGTATGTTCAACAGCAAAGACGAAGGTCGGAATAATTATAAAACGCCGGAGTAATTGTTTATAATGGATAATGATTGGTCTATTTATACGTTAAGATCGATTATGAATTGAAACTGACTGTCATGAGTGGGTTTTTAGTATTTCGTGTAAACCTCTGAGAAGATTTAATGGGAAAATATGGTAATTCTTTCTGTCTTGTTAATATATGCGACTCTAAACGATATACGGAAGTTACGCAACGGAATTATATCGAAATTAAAATAGGAGAACACTTTTTAGTATCTCATTATTTAACAGAAATAACAATAGATTCTAATCTATGAACATCATCATGCATACGTAACATTCCTACATGATACGCACGATAAATAGCAGAAACAATAAAAATGATATTATTAGAAAAGGAGAGGAAATACACACACTATAAATTCGTCGCATTTGTCTCTAAGAACGCGAACTAATAAAACAATGGTTCGAAAGTATGATAAGCAGAGCGATCAATTTTTAACGGCACTGTGGAGTAGAAAGTGGGTAAGTACGTATGTATAGTAAGTACCACAAGAAGATTTATGATGTATAAGAAAGTATATCTGTCAAATTCATGTAGAAGGGTCTTTATAATAATGGTATTGTGTATATGGCAATGGGCGCAATATACCAATAATTCTTTTCTTTCAATGTATTTATTCCTTATACACACACACACACACACACACACACACACACACACACATATATATATATATATATATATATATATATACTACTGTGAGCAAAAAATAGTAAGTTCATAATTTTTAAATTCTTAATTTATTCTTCCAAATCTATTTCGTCCCCCTCAAAGTAATCCCCTTGGCCCCAATATACTTGTGCCAACGTTTCTTCCAATTCTCGATACAGTTGTTAAAGTCAATTTCAGGAATAGCCTTCAATGCGCGTAGCGATTCACGTTTAATGTCTTCAATTGACTCAAAACGGTTTCCCCGGAGCGGTCGTTTGAGTTTGCTGAATAGCCAGAAGTCACACGGAGCTAAATCAGGCGAATACGGTGGTTACGGCAGGATATTGGTTGAAAATTTGGCGAGAAACTCACGAAGAATTAATGCAGTATGCGACGGTGCATTATCGTGGTGCAAAAACCAAGAGTTGTCGGCCCATAATTCTGGCCTCTTTTTACGAATAGCATTGCGCAAACGACGCATAACACTCAAATAGTATTCTTTGTTGACAGTTTGGTCGGTCGAAAGGAATTCGGAGTGCACCACACCTCGATAATCGAAGAAAACTATCAACATATCCTTGATTTTTGACTTGCTTTGACGTGGTTTTTTGGGTTTCGGCTCACCTTTGATACGATATTCGGCCGATTGATCGTCTGTTTCCGGGTCATAAGCGTAGATCCAAGTCGCATCTCCAGTTATGATGCCTTTCATTTTGTCTTGATAGTCGGAAGGCATTGTTTCACAGACGTCAACGCGACGCTGTTTTTCGAAAAAATTGAGTGACTTTGGAACAAATCGTGCTTTCACTTTTCTTCGGCCCAAATGATCTTTCAAAAAGGTTTTCACTGATCCTTCCGATATTCCAACGATGCCAGTAAGGTCTCTCACTGTTAATCGTCGATTCTCAAGCACCAAGTCCCTGATTCTATTGACGTGTTGATCATCAGTTGATGTTGATGGCCGTCCTGGACGTGGTTCGTCATCAACGCGTTCTCGACCCTCTTTGAATAATTTGTACCAATCAAAAATACTTGCTCGCGACAAAGAATTATCACCGAAGGCCTTTTGCAACATTCTGAACGTTTCGGCACCAGAAATTTGATTCCGTACACAAAATTTAATGGAACTTCTTTGTTGAATAATTTCACTAATTGTAAAAATCGCCGAATGCACTTTTTGTACTTCAGAAACACAAGCGTATGCTAAGCATTAATGATTATTTTGATGTGACATTTGGCACAGCTGTCACTGACAGTCATACCAACCTAGAAAAAAAATATTTCGACGAATGGATTTTCGCGCGAAATTTAAATTAAAAAGTCTTACTATTTTTTGCCCACAGTAGATTATATATATATATATATATATATATATATATATTATATAATTGTTATCCAATATAACAATATATATTTATTAAAGATTTAACCGACCTCCCCTCAAATTCTTGAACTTAATCCTAGAGCTAGTTTAGCACCCTGAAGACCAAGCGAAAGGATTGTTGTAAATTTGATTTAACACTACACTTAATAACAAAAACGTTGATAGATTAATATTTAGGTAAGGATACTCACGTTTATTTATTGTCCTACTAAGGGAAAATCAAACTCCGTACGCGGGCTCAAAACCAAGATGTACATCTTGGTTTTGAGCCTGACCAAGATGTACATCTTGGTTTTGAGCGGTGTGGATCGCGTACGGAGTTTGATTATCGTACAGTTGCTTTTCGCCGTGTATTTAATCACTTTCATAGCAGGATGATGACAAAAGATTTTATATATTCAATAATAAGAATTTACATATATTAATTAAAGATTTAACACTACACTTAATAACAAAAACGTTGATAGATTAATATTTAAAACAGAGATTATATGCGCCAACCAACAGCCCTGATTGAAAAAATGTATTTTCTAGTACTGCTTAATTTCACCCTGTATAGCCGCCTTTTGTTGACCCAATATTTATACACATAATTTTATGCTGACTAAGATTTTTGTAAAATAAAACGTTTGAGAGTTGTAGCGATATACTAAATACTAAAGTATCGGTCAATTGCATCTCTTCAGCTTGGATTAATTTCTTTAAAAGAATCAAACAGAGAATGTTAAAAAACAATTTATCAAATTACATCTTCATTTCTTTAAAATGCCAAAATTATTATCTAAAGTTTAATTTTCAAGTCCATTCTCTCAAAAATTACACATTTATGTTTTACCATGCATGAATTTCTAAGAATGCTACAAGGTCTATGTATTAGTACGTACCAGAAGCAGAATTAAAGGAAAAAAAATGTGTACAAGGTCGCTTCGTCAAGACAAGAATACCTATACCGCATGTATCGTGTTATTAGCAAGGCACCCAAAGTTCTTATGTTCCGTCAGTCGAATCTAGAATGTCAGTTATGCATAAATAAGCGTTTTCCTCTATTTAGAATTGTCTCAATTTACATTGCAAAGAAATACCATGCACATAATATACATATACTAGAAGAGAATGGGAACAAGGTTACGTTATAAATATTGTATGTTTATATTGTTAATAAAATGATTAATAAATATTGATTAGTTCGTGTATAGAGACGGTTTTTATATACAGAATTAATTACATGTGTACGTTCACCAGTTTATTGTTATGAACTTGCAAGAAAGACGGTTTTTATTGTGAATATATAGAGGGCATGATCTCACAATTAATAAGAAATGCAGTTGATAAAATTCACTAATGTATACACACATAAAATGACTAAGAAATAAATGGAAGTCAATTAATGCGATAATTATTGTAATAATAAAGGTAAAGAAATAATAATCGTTATCTATAGCTCACTTGCACTTCTAGTAAAGAGGGTAAAATATTTTTGAAAGATCAAAATGCAGATCACAAGTGCTAATTAATGTGCGACGACAAAATAAGAAAACAGTTAAGTACCTTTAAGGTAAACTAACCAGAATTACTTCTTAGATGAGTGCGGAAATTCAGTCGGGGCTTCATTGAGAGTTCGTCGAAATGTAAAAGGGGTTTCGTCGCCGATATGTATGTACGTAATACAGTGTGCGTCTAGGTTTGGAGATGTTCACTCGTACTACGGAGTTTTGTACGTTGTACAGAATTATATCGACGAAAAAGAGCAACCAACTATTTAACACGGTAAATAACTGTATGTTTGAATTTTACGATAGCGCGAAAGTGAAATATTTAGTTTACAATAGATCACCCATATTCCGGACGAAATATGATTGCAAAAAGCACGTGGATAGTGGACGGTACAAAAAAAAAGAAGCGTACAAGAATATATTGTCGAAGTCGTTTCGAAAATGATATTAAATACATTGGAAAAATTTGAGTTTTTCAGAGATCAGTTGATGTTTATGATTGATAGCGCTGCAATTATTTGCTCTTTCATGTTACGTGTAAAATCCATACTTGTGGCAGACATGATTCGTGGTTAGTATCGGCAGATGATTTGATAGCGCACGCAAAAGCGGAATTCCTCAAATCTACTAAATGTATTCTAGAATTCCACAGACAATATTCCAACATCCCTGAACCTCGACAGCCAATTTTTATACGTGAGGGAACAGCATTTCATTATTTTTTGCATTATAAAAAAAATAAGTGTAGTTTTACAAGGTAATTTTGATGGGGCCAGTGGCTGATTAACTTAATCATTGAAGATTGATTTATAACCCCTTTCCACATTATTTTTCGTATTCTGTATACGTATGTCGACAACTAAGTTGTCATCATCGGCAGAAAATTATATGAATAAGTATAGTATCTGTTTAATACCAATTTGCAATTTTTACTGTAACATCTTACACGAACGAACAATCACATAAAAGCATATAAAACCACTTACCCATAATAGTGCACCATAAGCCTTTTATGCCGTGACCGCCGAATTGTACTATACAGAGAAATATATCACCTAGGAGCAAACAGAGGACGTGGTTAGTCTGACACCGCCAGTGAAGCACGTGATGGCTAGCCGGCAACAGAAAACCGGCTATCAGGGTCGCAGCCAAAAATATCACGTTTAACGTCAACGCTATGGGATACAGGGTGAATCGGATGTCTGGTTCGATTTTCGTAGCTACTGGTTCGGTGACGTACTGTTTGCAAGCGAAAACGCTAGCCACATTATCTGAAACAAAAGAAAAAACAATTTTATACTTTTTCTCTTCACTCAATTGAAAAAACTAACTACAGTTTTGAAATCAGATATTTTACTTTAAAACAGTCGGAAATCGAATTCAAAAGATATCGTGTTAAAATTGTTCCCTAGTGTAATATGTACTTACAATATATTCATCAGAACTGAGACCTGTGCTAATTTCATTACCAGATACTAGCCATACTACAAAAATTGTACACGATGGAGCGTTTTTAAGCGGAATTGGAAATAAAAAAACCAAATTAAATATATTCACCTGCAAGACGGATACATTTTTCACATCTTTCAATTAATTTATTTATACCCTCATAAAAAAATTACATCTGCAAAATACGCCGAAACTGCCTCCTTTTTCATCGGCAGTAAATTTTTTTCTTTTTTCATTTTAACAGGTAAAATCATCGGGGCCAAGTGTAGATTCACAAGGTAAGCCCACCTTTGCAGGGCAGCTAACGCAACGCGGCTTGTGGACGGGCGCGTTAACGTGCAAAAACAGAACCTTTTGTCAATTTTCCCCGTCTTTTCTCTTTAATTTCTTTTAGCTCTAATATTGAAGCGTAATATTCTCCGGTTATAGAAACACCTTTATCTTTATAATCAATACAATATTCCTTCCTGTCCCAAAAACCGTTGCCATGAGTTTTTAGCTGATTGTGACACTTTAAATTTCTTGGGAACTGTGCCCTTTTTATGCCACTGCATGGAGTCATATAAAACTCAGGTTCATAATGATGAACCCAAGTTTCGTCTCCAGCAACAATTCCACTCAATACACCATCCTTGTCTTCATTACAGAGGTCCAAAAATGCACGCGAACACTCTACGCGCTGTTGTTTTTGCGGCGGCGTGAGCATATCTTGCGCTGACCTTAGACATGCCGAGATGATCGTGTAGGTTTTTAAAAATTGTTGTATCGGATACTCAACCATTTATATTCTTTAGTCGAATCGGTACAATTTGTTCAACTTTTTGGATAAGTGCTTGGTTATGCTCCTGCCCGGTCTCGGGTCGTTTCAAGGGATTCCCTTCCTTGTTTAAATAAACTATGCCAAAAACCATGGTTTTTCCTGGACTTTTTCTCGTAAACCAATGACATCTCATTTTATGGTCGACTGATTTTCCTTGCCTGGTAAGGAACTTTATAACGGCACGATATTCGATTTTTTCCATATTTCACTTTTCACTCCTGATTAAAACTTGGTTGACGATAGCTCAAAGACTAACTGTCTAATAACAATGAAATATTTATACTAATCATGAGACGCTGCACGGCCACGCCCCCATTGCATTACTTACAACCCGCTCATTCCGCGAATATAAAAACGCTCCCTCGTACATTTAAAATAGTTATAGTCAACGCCAATACAGCGTTGAAGTAGACGTTTTCACTTTTTTTAACACATCCATCAGGGCTTTAAAGACGGGCTTACAAAAAGGTATAATTTCAGAATGAATTTCTTTCTATACATACGAAGGTAGCCGTTTGTATTTCGGGAACTGGCATTAATGTTAGTGTTGCCTCCGATCTGATGATTACATCGTGAAATTTGTCATTTTTGACAATATATTTACTTTAACAGTTTTATTATCCGGTCGCTATTTCTATTGTTGACAGTATATTGAAAATTTTATGTCAGCGAAAAAATGGAATTAACTCCCGAACATTTTCGTGCGCAATTATTTTTCATAACTTTTCGTCCCGCAAATGTTGTTGTGTGGGAAAACATTAATGCAGTGTCTGAATTGATAATGCAAGACCGTCATGTGATATACCGTGAGATCGAGGCATCCCTAGGTATTAGTAATATCAACGTGCATAAGATCCTGCATGAATATTTAGTCGTTAAGAAGCTATGTTCATGTTGGGTACCACATAATTTGAGAACCGCTCAAAAAAGGAATCGCGTCGATTGGTGCCGAGAAATGCACAAAAAAATACGATGGCGGTGCTTCAAAGAACATTTTTAAAGTCGTCACAGGTGACGAATCTTGGATTTATACATATGAGGTCGATAGTAAACAACAGTCGACTATGTGGGTATTCCAAAATGAGCCAAAACTAACAAAAGTTGTTCGCGCTCGAAGGGCATCAAAACAAATGGTCGCCTGTTCTTTCAGAAAAACCGGTCACGTTGCAACCGTGCCATTAGAGAGTTGTAGAACGGTCAATTCCGAATGATACGCAACTATTTGTTTGCCAAAATTTTTGAAGAAATAAGGAAAACCGAAAACGACAAATCATTCTCCACTATGGCAATGTGAGCGCTCACAGATTGATTCAAATAATTGAATATTTGACCAGGCAAAACATTGAATTGATGAGCCTTCCGCCGTACAGTCCTGATCTAGCACCCTGTGATTTCTTTTTGTTCCCACACGTGAAGAATAAACTTCGTGATCAACGGCTTTTTACGCCGCAAGAGGTAGTTGAGCATTCGAAACTCATATTTTGGAGATACCGCCTTCACAGTGGCAGCAATGCTTTTCGGATTGGTTTAAACGAATGCAAAAGTGCATTGATTTTCAAGGAGAACATTTTGTAAAGCAATAAAACTATTTTCGATAATACAAAATTTGTTTTTTGTATGCTATTCCCGAAATATAAACGGCAACGCTCGTATAATAACGTTTATGTGTAAATATTTATTTTTATTTAGTTTTATGTGCCTCTGTTTTTTACGTGAACACATTTATAATTTTGATTACCTTTTGAAATTTTAATACTTCACTTGCATACTCCGCAGTTTGAAAAGTACCAATATAAATCACAAGATCGTCATTAAAAAAGTATATTTTAGATCTTAAATGTCTTTGAAATTGAAGATAATTGTAATGTCCATCTTTTTTTACGTCTAAGAATCATTTCAACAATAAATCATTTCATCTGCCATTAGTTGATTACCTCTCCCATTAAAATAATCGTAAATGTTTGTAATCGCTACGGTATATTGGCGATATCTCGAATGTCTGCGTCCATTACTTACTGGCCATTTGAAATAGCCATTACTTTTTCATGCAGTACATGCTTTAAAAAAATTAATGCAGTTAAGATGGAATGAATTCGTGTTAAAACTTTTGTAGAATGTAATTGAATTAGTAATGGAACTGTTCGAAGTGGATTACCAATAGTATTTTTATAAAAGTCATGTTTTTCACGATAGTAAAAAGTGTCGAAGATTCGATTCTTCTCGAAGAAGAACGAAACTAAATTCGATACGAAAAACTTATAATGCACGACATAGTCAAGTAACGGTATTTTATATATTGTGTATTTACTATTTCAGTTATTTATATTGTGATTACTT
The DNA here is from genome assembly GCA_031893035.1 of Dermolepida albohirtum. Classification (NCBI taxonomy): domain Eukaryota; kingdom Metazoa; phylum Arthropoda; class Insecta; order Coleoptera; family Scarabaeidae; genus Dermolepida; species Dermolepida albohirtum. Next base: position 62,442 of record JAVIWB010001065.1, read on the forward strand.
TACAGAAGAAATGCCGGCAATTCAAATGCTTCTTGGGAAAGGTCTCTCTTTTTATTTTCAATCGCACACTCGTATTTAGGAAAGTCGCTATTTCAATACGATGGTTATCATAATGTTTGAGTTCTATTCCATCCAAAGGTCAACAAAAGTTCTTATACAAAGGGTACTAAGAAAGTTTTGCAATACAGCTTTGCTTATTTAATTTTTTCAAAGTAATTTCCTCTGCACTCAATACACCTCTCCATCCTCCGAAACCAATCTTTAAACCAGGTCTGCCAAGTTTCACTAGGGAGTAAAGCACACTCGTTGTCTCAAGCCCGCAGAAGGTCCTCATCGCTGAAAAACCGCCTCTCTTTTAGCTTCATTTTCACATGCGGGAACAGTGCAAAGTCGCAGGGAGCAAGATCTAGACTGTAGGGAGGGTGCTCGAGAAGTTTCAATCCTGTCGTGGTGAAATATTCGGTGCAGGCTTTGGCGCGGTGAGCTGGAGCATTATCGTGACGGAGGAACCAGGTGTCCATTCTTGACTTTAGCCGCAGGTTCTTCATAGATCCAATGACTTTAGGCAGGCACTGTTCAACATTTGCGCGACATATACAAGGTAAGCATTTGTAAATCTACGGAATGATTGTCCGAATGAACGTATTGAGTGGAGAAGCTACCGGGTTCTCTGTTGTTACAGGGGCCCAAAATCCCAAAAGGAGGAGAGGCGGCGGAGAGATTCCACCGGGAAGAGGAAGGCCAAGACTGTAGAGCGGAGACAAGACGACGGTGAAGAACGATTCATCGGCCTCTCGAACTGAAGGGGTGTGTATGATAGAATATTGGACATTTTAGTGAATGAGATTTGTAAGTAGCGGACTACTTCCACAGGATAGGAGCGGAATTGTGAATAATATTTAAGCAGGACGCGGGCTAGACCTCACTTAGAGCTCTAAATAAGACTTTGTAGTAACTAAAGATTAAGGTTAGGTTACATCCGGTGTAGTGCCACAGGCGGAGCACCGGATTCTAGGATAATTATTGTTAATTATCTTTAAGTTTCTTTTCTAAATAAAGACTGTTCAGTATACCTCTTAGCTGTGACTGTCTTTTCTGTCCAAAACGATGCGTTCCACAATTCCACTCGATTTGAAAAATACAGCTGTCATTTTCTTCTTCACAGATCGGGATTTTCTGACAACTACGGGTATGTCCTCATCATCAAAGACCCAAACTTTGTTTCGAGCTTTGGTCTGCACATCGTAATAGTACAGCCAAGTCTCGTCACCTGTCACGATGTTGTTCACATACCGAGATTGTTCCTTATTAAACTTTTTTTAGCATCACCTGGCACCAAGTCACACGTCATGCCATCTGTTCTTCAGTCAGTCGATGCACCCAGAGAGAACAAAGTTTCTTCACGTGCAAATTATCATGCAGAATCGAACGAATTGCTGGTGCATTTAGGCCTGAAGTACCCCCTATCTGTTGAAATAGACCATGCGAGAGTTTCTAAAGTTGCAAAACAAGAACCTGCCGTGATAAAAATAAGCTAGGAAGGCAAATATAAACTAGATTCAGGAAGCTGTAATGGCCTATTGTCCGACTGGAAGACCCGATTGGCTAACTAATTTGGACTTTTTAAAACTAAACTGCAAATGCTGAAATAAAGCCAAGATGACATAAAGACTAAGATGCATAATCAGAGTTGACTTTAACAGGTATATACAAAGAAGGCTCCAAAGAGAATAAGGACTTTATAAGACTTTGCGGAAACACCTCAAATCATCTTTCGCTCTCTCTTACAAATAAACATACATACTAATCAAATTGCAGGTTTGATTAAGAAGGCGTTCCCCAAATGTTATAAAACAAATAGTTAAATTTTGGAAAGAAAAATATTTGAAGATAATACGTTAAAACATACAATTTTACTTGGAAATATTAATGACGTATGAAAAAAAATTTCTCTTTATTCGTTTACTGAAGCGTATTTCGAGAATACTTTTCGTTCAACGTATAATTAATATATAATTAACAGTAACATATTCAATTGATTTGTGTTTATGTTTTGACTCGTAAATCGTTCTTTCTTTTTTTACACATGCGTGCGTATATTATAAAGGAAACAAACTTCTGAAAACAGGATCTTAACTAAAATTAATATGACCCATAAACAAAAGTTCAGGTAACAGAAAATAAAACAGAAACATATACCTACGTTTAATCAAAATATTTAGAATACGGAAAAGAATAAAAAATTGCGCGGGCAGACTCCTCTATTTATCTTTTAACTAATCAACGGGAGTTATACTTTACGATTTTATTTTAATTAATTCAGTATAGAAAAATGAGCATTAAAGTGCGTTGTTATTGTCAGGTTTTGGAGTTGTATTCAGATGATAATTTGTTTGTCTAAATTAAAGAATTTTTCGAAAATGTGAGTATGTAGTAGAAAGTAATACTATTGGGTTGGCAACTAAGTGCTTTCGGTTTTGTAGTATAAAATAAAACACTTTTTTTTTAAATAAAGAATAGTTTTTAATCAATTATATATTTTCCATTTTGCTCAATGACCTTTTGCCATCTTTCTTTCAGCTGCATGATTCCGCGCTCATAAAATTTCTGGTCCTTATCAGCAAAAAACTGAACCAGGTGCGAGTGAAGGTCATCGTCATTTGTGAAAGTTTTACCATTCAAAGAATTCTGCAAACTTCGAAATAAATGGTAATCAGATGGTGTTAGATCACGGCTGTATGGGGGATGTGGCATTACTTCCCAGCCAAGCTCCAATAGTTTCCCACGAGTTACCAAAAATGTGTGAGGCCTTGCATTATCATGGTGGAAAACTACACCTTTCCGATTTGACAATTCTGGCCGTTTTTCTTTGATTGCTTCATCCAGTTTTATTAATTGTTGACAGTAAACATCGAAATTGATCGTTTGGTTCCTTGGAAGCAGCTCAAAAAACACAACACCTTTGTAATCCCACCAAACTGACAGCATGATCTTTTTTGGATGCAATGCAGCTTTCGATGTGGTGTGAGCTGGTTTATCGTGTTTGCTCCATGATCGTTTTCGAACTATGTTACTGTACAGGACCCATTTTTCATCACCAGTGATGATTCTTTTTAAGAAAGGGTCGGTTTCATTTCGTCTAAGGTGCATATCGCAAAAGTTGATTCTTTGTGTTAAATGAATTTCTTTCAATTCGTGAAGTACCCAAATATCAAGCTTCTTAACTAACCCAAGACATTTTAAATGTTTTTCAATTATTGTGTGCGATACACGTAGCTTCTCCGCAACCTCTCGAACAGTTATATGTCGATCCTCTTCAATTATGACTTTGATTTGGTCGTCATCAACTTCAGTAGGCCGACCAGAACGTTGCTCATCTTTGAGGGAAAAATCTCCAGAACGAAATTTTTTATACCAATTCTGACACGTGCGCTCTGTTAAGCAATTAGCACCATAAACTTCACATATCTATTTGTGAGCCGCAGCAGCTTTCTTTCCTTTACGGAAATAAAATAGTAAAATATGTCGAAAATGTTCGTTTCTGCACTCCATTTAAAATTAACTCACAACTAATAGCTTTAATAAAAATCACGCACTACTTGCTTCTGAAGTTACGTCAATGTGACTAGTATCACGCGACAAACGGTAAAGTACAGCACTAACATACGTTGTACAAAAAATAAAGCAACGCTCTCTATCAGTAAAAAAGCGAAAGTACTTAGTTGTCAACCCAATATTATTGCTTAATAAACCATATGTAATGCTAAACTTCTAAATGAAAATAAAGTAATTTAATAAAAAAAGATGATTTTCAACTTTTTTTTGTTTAATCTGCCTGTTAGATTTCCGCGGTCAATGTCCATACTTTCTTCATCTTGGTTTCTAGGTTATAATTACGTCTTTGACATTTCTGGTACCGGCGTTTTGTCACCACTCGTATGGGACATCTTTAGGGCTTAATAGTCGCGCTGAGATGAGTGTAAGTCTATGGTGAGTTTATATAAGAATATTGGTCGCGTATCAGTGGAGCGTTACGGTTGCGGTTGAGAAATTTGAAGATACAGGATTGCCAAGCGTTGTGTAGATAACAATCATCACGGTATAGATTACTGGGGTGTTTAGACATCTCTATAGATACACGGATTTTTTCGGCCATGATAATGACTAATGCGGGACAGAATTTTAGTCAAATCGAACTGAATATGGAGCCCGATTTCAAGCCTATGCTCAGCAAGTGCAGGGCTGGTTCTGCTTTCTCATGTCCATCTTCAGATAATATGCGATGTGCCGCACTTTTTGAAATGCCTACTACATATATCCGCTAGCTCGTGCACTTTCAGTCGACGATCATCTAGTACCGTTTTGTGGATTTCTGGAGTCGTCATCTCATTTGGTCGACCACTGCGATGCTCGTCTTGGCAGCTCGTACGGCCTGGCTTAAACTCTGCTACCCAATATTTTACTGTTGTAGATGAAGGAGCAGACTCACCCAGAGTAGAATCCAGTTCAGCTTTTATATCGGTTAGGCAGAGGCCTTTCAAATAAAAGTATTGTGTCACGTAACGATGACCAATTTTCTCCATTTTTACAAATTCACTGAAAACGTTCACTGTTGATGGCTGCCAAACAAATACTAAACAACGTGGCGTCTTCAAACTTGAAACATATGCTTTATAGATTGTGTACTTTCTAACACAGTGATATTTTTCAAACAACTACCGCCACCCCTAGGTCAGGCCAGGTACTTATGGGACCACCCTCGTACATTTTTGGGATTGTCGACTCGGGATTAATCATAGAAACGTCCCACCTGACGATTATCCGCGAATTTCTGACCGTCATATGCCATATAAAAACCTTGTTTACTGACTTCTATTTAAGTTATAAAAGGCGAACTCTTCTTGACAAAACTACGGGAGGTGATACAAGAACTAACACGAGCAAAACCATTCGAGATATCTGTTTAGATCGGGATAAATAAGTTTATACACGTGTACTCATAGTTTACAGAAGAAAGAGAATAATATGATACATACTTTGAATATTATACTGTTTGTCTAGGTATTTATTTATTCAAAGTGAATATGACAAATCTCTCTCTGAAAGGTGCTGGCTATCATAGATGCATTCAAAACAGGAAGTCAAGCGCTGACACGATATTTGGGATTTTTCAATAGCTTTCGTGTATATTCTATTTAGACAATGCAGGTTTCTCGTGCGATGCCCGTACGTATGTACTTGTTTCACGAGTTTCTCCGTAATATGAAATATTAGTGCAAAAACACGATCACACACTATTGGGATTCCAATTCTAAAAATATCCATACGGCGATCTAAGATATTGGTCTACGTGATCGCCAATTAGTTTTTAAAAACGTTAAAAACAGGAAATATCTTTGACATGTATATTTATAAAATGAGGAAATACGTATTTTCACAATGTATGCTCTCTTTTACGTAGAAGTGTTTTATAATTATTAGAGTTGGTATACAATAATGCAAAGTATAATAACAGTTTTAAATTTACCATGAATGGAAAAACTCTCTATGAATATTGATGAACTTTAATATTTAAATAATTACAATTATTAAATAAAATTGAGAAAGAAAATTGATACTACAATACCATTTATTAGAAAATGAAGAATAGAGTTAACTCTCCTAAGAGTGCGCACTCTCTCAAGAGGTCAGAAGTCAAATATAGTGTTAAAGACTAAAAGTACTTTATGTAATTTATATTCAGTTGTTAATTTCACATATTTATACAACCATGCTTAGATGTATTAGACACCCCAGGTAAAAACCCTTATTCTCGGTATTATCCAAGTCTGACGGAAATTAACCATAAAAATAGTTAATGGTATTTACAGAAATGCGTTTTTGAATACCCTAGTTAATCCCCTATTGAAAAGAGTAGGTGGAAAGGGGAAATTGTGGATTTTAGAAAGTTAGTGTCATTCTAGCAGTGTGTGAGCAACGTGCGTTTGTGAGTTTGTGGTAGAGATCAATTAGATTATCCTATTTTTTCACGCTGTGTCAGTTATTTGTTGAAGAAAAATACCTAAAACACGCGAGTTGTCGGTAGGGGAACGCGCCCAAATAGTGCTACTGCAGTCCCAGAAGTTATGAATAGCTGCAATTGCAAAAAAAAAATGTTCGCGATGTGCAGTCCGTACAACCATTAGTCGCTATCAGGAGAATGGGTCGTTTGTTAGCAGACCAAAAAGTGGCAGAAAACCCTGTACCTCGATTAGAGAAGACAGAATTTTACAAAGACTGGCTCTCAGTGATAGGAAAAAATCATCGAAACAGCTCGCCAGTGAGCTGAAACAGCGTTATCGCGTAACAGTTTCTGCGCAAACAGTGAGAAGGCGTCTCCAGCGTGCTGGTTTACGAGGGTGTAAAGCGCGACGTAAACCGCTTTTAACTGACGCTCATAAAAAGAAGCGCTATTTATGGGCCAAACAACATGAAAATTGGACAATCGAGAAGTGGTCGAAGATTCTTTGATATGATGAATCGAATATCGAGGTATGTAAGTACATCTTCATCACTAATATTCTTATCGTTGTATGCAATTCAGTCTACATGTAACATTAAACAAAATTAATCCTGTCTAAGTGCTAACTTTCTTCTTTTTCCTGGCAGCTTTGGGGACTACCTGGGACGCTATACGTTCGGCGTAGGCAAGGGGAAGCTTATGAACCACAATGTATCATTCCCACAGTAAAATTTGGAGGTGGTAGTATCATGGTTTGGGGTTGTATGTCTGCATACGGTGTTGGAGAAGTGTACTTGTGCGATGGACGGATGAATAGCCAACGCTATTTAGCCATGTTGGAGGAAGTATTAGAACCGTCTGTGCTAAAACTATTCGACCAGGATATCCCACAATACATTTTTCAGCAAGATAATGCGCCCTGCCACAAATCGGGAGCTGTAATGCGTTGGTTCGAGGAAAACAGGTATTGGATTGGCCGCCACAAAGTCCCGATTTGTCGCCCATTGAAAATTTGTAGCGTATCTTAAAAACTAAGATCACGGAATATAAATGCTTGTCAAAAGCAGAATTATCAACAAAAATTCGCGAAATATGGGCTGCAATACCACCGGCAGAGTGTTACAATTTAGTAGCAAGTATACCTCGACGAGTGCGAGTTGTCATTAAGGCCAAGGGCGGAGCGACAAAATATTGATAAATTGTACTATATTACTAAATAACACTTTGTACATAATTTTCACAACAGTTTTATTTTCCTCACCTCTCTTTTGACTAAACTGTATAAACTATATATGTATGTATGTACATAAATTCGTAAGGTGTCTAATACATTTGAGCATGGTTGTATTTTCATATGTCTTGCTATAGTTCAATTTTCACTTTGCATACACTTTATTTCACTGTTCCTTTTAATTTCGAAAACCCTGTATAGCATATATATTTACGTGGGTTGTCTTTTAAGTTTCGCCTATAGAACTGCAATAAAACAGTAGATAGCTTTTAAGGACTTCATTGCCTTTAGAGGTATCCTTCAAGAAAATTAATGCACTTTTGAATGCGCTCGAACCAAATCTGGAAGCGGTTGTTCCACTCGTTTGTTGGTACAGTCAAAATTGCGTTTTTGAAGGCATCGACTACTTCTAACGATTGGAACCTTTAACCACGCAGTCCGTTCTTGATTTTCGGAAAGGTGAAGAAATCGTTGGGACTTAGGTCCAGACTGTACGGAGGATGGTGCAACAACTTGACGTTTTTTTGCGTTAAAAATTCAATTGTCTTGCGTGCTATGTGCGAACTTACATTCTCTTGATGGAGGATGATTCTTCGTTCGGGATTGGTTTTTCGAAGTTCAGCGATGATATGCGGCAAACAAATGGTTGTATACCAATCGGCAATAACAGTTCTTTGATTTTGTAGAGGAATTGTTGTTACATGATCTGCTTTCGAGAGAAAATGTCGCGACCATCTTTTTGGAGACACTTCGAGTACGGATGAGGTTTGCCGGCTTTTCCTCAACTGGGAATACCCAAACAGACGACTGGCATTTATTTTCTGACTCGTATGAGTAAATCCAAGATTCATCACGCACACGTTCTTAGAGTCCAGCGTTGAAGCGATCTAGAGTTTTTTGACACCAATAGCTACTAGCTGCTTTCTGTTCTTCAGTCAGCAGGTACGGTATCCAACGGGGAACTAATTTTTTTACACACAATTCTTTATGCAAAATTTTTTGAATTGAGGCCTTCGAAATCCTCATTAATGCTTCAATCTGGCGATATGTCACATATCGATATTCGTTGATGATCTCGCGCACAGCATCGGCAAGTGACTGCCGTTTTTTTGGTGGGACACGTCGATGCTGCGTGCAACTAAGTTGTCATCATCAGAAGATTATTAATCACATTACGACACTGTAATTAATAATCTGCTGATGATGACAACTTAGTTGTCGAAAAACGTATACCGAGTAAGAATATTGATGTGGAAAGGGTTTTTTGCCTTTCTTTTGATTAATTAATAAAAGTCAATAGTCAGGAACATGTTGAATACACGAAAGTTTACAAAGGTCATTTGTTTTTAAATTTTATTGTTGTAAATTTAAGTTGGAATTAAAAGATTCGGAATTTCAAATATTCACGTATGAATTATTTTCTACAATCTTAAATTGACATTTACACGAAGAGATATATTCACCGAGAGCTTATCTTCTAAGTGCAGTCGCTTCCTAAATAAATACATTTGTTTGCTCTGACCAATTGTTTGTTTTTACATTTCATCTGTAAGCCAGTCAGTATATTCCTTAGAACTCCCTTGTTACTACGATTATTAACAAATTATGCATGTAACTGTAATCTTTTATTTGGAAAGCATTTCTGACTCACATTGGTAGTGGATGATAACAAAATTCATTGTTTTTAATTCGTCCCGTTGTTTTAAATAAATGATATTAAAAAAGAAAACGTAGGAGTTCTTTGTGTTTAAATTTTCGTCGATTTGAGAACTTCACAACTACTTCCTGATTAATGCGTACATTCGTCCTTGAAACGTTAATAGTTTAGGTGATAAAATGGAACTTATTCACAGCTACTAATACATATGTACGGTTAAGCGACCAAACCAAATATTTTTCTTATCTCTTTCCGACATTTCAACGTCCAGAAAGACGTAAATTTCGTCATATAGAATATTGATTATAAAATTCTTGAAATGCTCGTCGTGGATATTAAATACGTTTATTAAATTTAAGTATTTGTATATCACACAGGTCATTGACAATTACTGGTTTGAATTTACTGATTCTAGTTTTAGTGTAGATTGATATTATTGTACATTCCACCAAAATGTAACTTTATTGTAAAGGTATTGAAGAGATGTGACAGTAATTGTTTCATAGAAGGAAAAGCCTATCCGAGAAGTGTTTTCGAAAAGTTAAGGCTTCGAATGTACAATTTTATTTAGGATTGCTTTACTTTAAGTCTATAAAAAAGATTAACTTTAACAAGCGTTCACCCTTGCATGTAGATAAGAAAATAGAACGTTTTCATGACAAAAATGGAAGTAGTATCACCCATCATCTATCGCACCAGTGTACACTACCGGTCATATTTATTTTCCCACCCCACTTTTATGTGTTTCCTGAAATGCGTATTATAATCTGTATTATAATTATTATATTATTAATATATATTATTATGTGTTATTCAAAAAGGAAAATAAATTTTATGTCAGTCATCGTTCATCTTTTGTTGCGAAAACAGTGAAATAGAGAGTTATTGTGAATATTTTAATGCAATGCCGAAGACGAAGGAATTATCTGTTGAAGTGCATGCTATGATAATTGCTTATCATCGTACGGGTAGAAGTAATCGCGAAATTGCATAAGAATTACGATTATAACGTTAAAAAATTTGAAGAAAGTGGTACATTTTCCAACAAAAGAAGATGTGGACGACGCAAAGTGACGACATCTGCAGATGACCGGCATCTAATACGGATAAGTAGACGCGATTGACGAAAAACAGCACCAGAAATTGCTGCTGAAATTAGTGTGACCACGTTACAGAGAAGATTAAGGCAAGCGGGTTTATACGGAAGAATTGCTCTGCAAAAACCACTACTACGAAAGCAAAACAAAATAAAACGACTAAATTAGGCTAAAGAACATAAGAATTGGGCGATTGATCAGTGGAATAATGTGTTGTGGACAGACGAATCGAAGTTTGAACTTTTCGGTAGTAAAAGGCGAATATTCGTAAGAAGGTCCGCAGGAGAAAGAGTACTACCAGAATGTATTGCGCCTACCGTAAAACATGGAGGAGGTTCAGTAATAATTTGGTTGTGTTTTGATGGAAGATCTGTAGGCGATCTCGTCAAAATTGAGGGAGTCCTAAGAAAAGAAGGCTACAAGGAAATTTTAGAAAATAACGCTGTTCCTTCAGGACTAAGGATTCTTGGCGAAAACTTTGTATTTCAACAGGACAACGACACAAAACACACTTCTAGATTGTGTGGCGATTACTTGCGTCAACTAGAAGAGCAAGGGCAAATCTCTATAATGATATGGCCAGCTCAAAGTCCTGATCTGAACCCAATAGAGCTTCTTTGGGAAGAATTGGACCGGAAAGTTCGAGAACCTGCTCTATCATCCACCACTGTACTGTGGGAACAACTTCAAGAAGCCTGGGCACAATTTACAGAAGATACACTGCAAAAATTAATTGAAAGGATGCCGCGGTTATGTGCCGCAATTATCAAAAATAAAGGTGGTCACATTGATGAGAGCAAGATTGAATAATAATTAATGATAAAGTTTTTATATAAGGAAAATGTAACTATTTTATGTTTAGTTTACACTATTGTATTGGTACAATAAATAAATTTTCAGTACACATTTGATAGTTTAATAATTTTGGCTAAAACTAAGGGTGGGCAAATAAATATGACCGGTAGTGTATGTCGGTATATTTCAAATGCGTGTGCACATTATTTGCTTTATTTTATATTTAATGGGCTAATTCTTATGTACGTATCAAATATGATACATTGGGAAGTGCGATGTCAACACATTTTTTTAAAAAAATCTGTGTTGCCGGCTTAAAAATATGTGCGACCTATTTTAAAAATTAAAGTATGAAATATTGACATCTAAACCGTTTATTTATTGAGCTCCAAAACCAAGTACTAAAACTAAGACTAAACGCTATATACTGTATACAACCAGCTAACTTTTCATTATTGAATTAATTTATTTCCACAAATACTAAGCTCAAATTTTAAATCAATATTTAATCAAAACCCCCACACAAAATCAAATTAAAAAATTTAGTTCCTCAAGCAATTGATTTCCTCGTCCATCCTTATTTAAAAAAAAACTTAATTTTCAAGAATAATTATTTGGTTCCCTTAACTGGATAAAACAAAATTCAAACACCCCACAAAAACTAGTCGCAGCAGCTGTGAAAAAGCGTCAGGTCCTCGAGGGGTTGTTTTGCAATTGGAAAAGCGGACATGAGAATTCTAGTGGAAAATGAACGAGAGATTATAGACAGGAGATTGCCAGTGGGAAACAAATTAGAATTTGGATTTAATCGTTTTCTGATTTCCTAACATAGATATATACAAGGTGTGACAATTATCTGTATTCAATCAATTAAAAAATAATTGAAGTAAAAGTTGATGTCAAGTATAACTATAAAATTATTTAAAAATATACAGGAGATTTAGCTCTGGGTAGCAGAGTTTAAACGAGGTAGTACAAGCTGCCAAGACGAGCATCGCAATGGTCGACTAAATGATGTGACTACTCCAGAATTGGTGCAGAAAATCCACAAAACGGTACTGGATTATTGTCGACTGAAAATGCGCGAGCTAGCAGACATAGTAGACATTTCGAAAAGTCCGGTATATCGCATACTATCTGAAAATTTGGACATGAGGAAGCTGTGTACAAGATGGGTGCCGCGTTTTCTCACACTCGAGCAAAAACAGTGTCGTGAAGATGCTTTAATTGAGTGTTTAGCGAAGTTTCGCAGCAACAAAGCAAAATTTTTGCGCCGTTTTATAACCATGGGTCCATCACTTCACACACGAGACAAAAGAACAATCAAAATAATGGACTCGAAAGGGAGAACCGGGCCCAAAGAAGGCGACGACCGTTTCATCTGCAGGCAAGGTCATGGCCTCGATTTTTTTGGATGCGCGTGGAATAATTTTTATTGACTATCTTGAAAAAGGAAACACTATCAACGGCGAGTATTATGGGAACTTATTACAACGTTTGAGCGAAGAAATCAAGCAAAAACGGCCGCATTTGGCTAAGAAGAAAGTGATGTTTCATCAAGACAATACACCAGCTCACAAATCCGTTATTGCCATGGCCAAAATTAATGAATTGAAATTTGAATTGCTACTTCATGCACCCTATGCACCAGATTTAGTTTCCTCGGATTATTTTCTGTTCTTAAACTTGAAAAAATGGGTCAGTGGTTAAAGATTTTCCAACGATGAAGAAGCGATGTTGGCAGTTAATGGCTATTTTTAGGAGCAAGACAGTTCTTATTATAAAAGGGGGTATCGGACTTATTGAGCATCGCTGGTAAAAGTGTATAGAGCTGAAAGGAGATTATGTTGAAAAATAAATATATTTCTTTCCAAAATTTTTGTGTTTTCTTAATTGGGTCGGGTACTTCTGGGACAACCCTCATATTGTCAATCGTTAAGGGATACGAGATCATCGATGATGAAAATATGTTTTTGGAAGTGAGAATGGGACAATCTTCGTATGGTGGATCCTTAACTATGACCTAACGAATCTTTCTAGCATCTTGCACAATTTGCAAGACGTACCGAACTTTGTGAAACATTTTTACAGTACAATAGTCGCATATTTACAATAAACTGAGAATTTTCTGCTTCCGAAATGACAACTTAATTAATAATTGTATTGGGTTGGCAACTAAGTACTTTCGGTTTTTACTGATAGAGAGCGTTGCTTTATTTTTTGTATAACGTACCCTAGTGCTGTACTTTATCGTTTGTCGCGTGATACTAGTCACATTGGCGTAACTTCAGAAGCAAGTAGTGCGTGATTTTTATTAAAGCTATTAGTTGTGGGTTAATTTTAAAGGAGTGCAGAAACGAACATTTTCGACATATTTTACTATTTTATTTCCGTAAAGGAAAGAAAGCTGCTGCGGCTCACAAAAAGATATGTGAAGTTGATGGTGCTAATTGCTTAACAGAGCGCACGTGTCAGAATTGGTATAAAAAATTCCGTTCTGGAGATTTTTCCCTCAAAGATGAGCAGCGTTCTGGTCGGCCTACTGAAGTTGATGATGACCTGACCAAATCAAAGTCATAATTGAAGAGGATCGTCATATAACTGTTCGAGAGGTTGCGGAGAGGCTACATGTATCGCACACAACAATTGAAAAACATTTAAAATGTCTTGGGCTAGTTAAGAAGCTTGATATTTGGGTACTTCACGAATTGAAAGAAATTCATTTAACACAAAGAATCAACTTTTGCGATATGCACCTTAGACGAAATGAAACCGACACTTTCTTAAAAGGAATCATCACTGGTGATGAAAAATGGGTCCTGTACAGTAACATAGTTCGAAAACGATCATGGAGCAAACACGATAAACCAGCTCAAACCACATCGAAAGCTGAATTGCATCCAAAAAAGATCATGCTGTCAGTTTGGTGGGATTACAAAGGTGTTGTGTTTTTTGAGCTGCTTCCAAGGAACCAAACGATCAACTCTGATGTTTACTGTCAACAATTAATAAAACTGGATGAAGCAATCAAAGAAAAACGGCCAAAATTGTCAAATCGGAAAGGTGTAGTTTTCCACCAAGATAATGCAAGGCCTCACACATCTTTGACAACTCGTGGGAAACTATTGGAGCTTGGCTGGGAAGTGATGCCACATCCCCCATACAGCCATGATCTAGCACCATCTGATTACCATTTATTTCGAAGTTTGCAGAATTCTTTGAATGGTAAAACTTTCACAAATGACGATGACCTTCACTCGCACCTGGTTCAGTTTTTTGTCGATAAGGACCAGAAATTTTATGAGCGCGGAATCATGCAGCTGAAAGAAAGATGGCAAAAGGTCATTGAGCAAAATGGAAAATATATGATTGATTAAAAACTATTCATTGTTTAAGAAAAAAGTGTTTTATTTTATACTACAAAACTGAAAGTACTTAGTTGCCAACCCAATAGAATTCTCTGTATAATTTTCGCGTAATAGCAGTTTATGATATTAGTTGAGGAATAAATCGATTTCTTGATTTTAATTGAATGCATTACGAAACATAATAAATATTTCTCTAATTTTAGAATCCAAAGATAGAAATTAAACTACATAATTTCTCCTGGATGACCAATCATTATACTCGTTATATTGCTTTTGAAACTTGTCCAATTTACAACCAGTCTTATAAATAATATTGAAATCAATTAAGGAGCAAGAGTTTCTAGTGGAAAATAATTTTTAAGTTGAAATTCAGAAAAAAAATCAATTTGTAACTGACGCGGTATCTAATTATGGACATACGATGGAAATTACTTAATATAAAGTACAAAATTTATTCAAATCTACTCTTGAACATTAATATGGAAACAAAATTATATAATTATATGGATTAGGTTTGTTTAAAATGAGGCAAATTTAGAACACTTAACCGACACTTAAGTATAATAATACACCATTTACCAATTAACGTTTTAATTTTTTTAATCTAAATCTAAATTAATAACATCCAACAATGATTAACAATCTGTTCCATTTCACGTCTCTCCAAATTCAATCTGTGGTTAATGGAAACCATTCATTTCTGACCTATTATTTACTTTCTTTTCATTTAGTGGCTTGAAAACAGTGTAATTACTCGTACAAGTGGATCATACGAACAGTTGGGATCCATGTTAATGGACTTTTAATTGCCGCACCGTTAAAGAAAAATATCAACTGTTTCTTAAGTTACGATAGGTGGCCATGTAATAGTATCTGTTACAATACAGTTAAACAATAGACATTCTAGAGGCGGCAGTGATAAGTACTAAATGTTTGAATTATACTTGGATCACGTATTATGAACAATTTCTGTGTTTATTCTGAAATTATCTTTTCTAATGTAGTGAAATATTCAGTTTGTTGATTAAATGTATTTTATATATGTACATGCAGTCAACTTTTAATGATGATATAAGACATAACTAAGGATGCACATATGCAGTATAAAGTATTGGGTTGGCAACTAAGTACTTTCGGTTTTGTAGTATAAAATAAAACACTTTTTTTTTAAACAAAGAATAGTTTTTAATCAATTATATATTTTCCATTTTGCTCAATGACCTTTTGCCATCTTTCTTTCAGCAGCATGATTCCGCGCTCATAAAATTTCTGGTCCTTATCAGCAAATAACTCAACCAGGTGCGAGTGAAGGTCATCGTCATTCGTGAAAGTTTTACCATTCAAAGAATTCTGCAAACTTCGAAATAAATGGTAATCAGATGGTGCTAGATCAGGGCTGTATGGGGGATGTGGCATCACTTCCCAGCCAAGCTCCAATAGTTTCCCACGAGTTGCCAAAGATGTGTGAGGCCTTGCATTATCTTGGTGGAAAGTTACACCTTTCCGATTTGACAATTCTGGCCGTTTTTCTTTGATTGCTTCATCCAGTTTTATTAATTGTTGACAGTAAACATCAGAATTGATCGTTTGGTTCCTTGGAAACAGCTCGAAAAACACAACACCTTTGTAATTCCACCAAACTGACAGCATGACCTTTTTTGGATGCAATTCAGCTTTCGATGTGGTTTGAGCTGGTTTATCGTGTTTACTCCATGATCGTTT
Source organism: Dermolepida albohirtum (assembly GCA_031893035.1). NCBI lineage: Eukaryota > Metazoa > Arthropoda > Insecta > Coleoptera > Scarabaeidae > Dermolepida > Dermolepida albohirtum. The sequence continues at coordinate 78,313 of JAVIWB010001065.1, forward strand.
TCGAACTATGTTACTGTACAGGACCCATTTTTCATCACCAGTGATGATTCTTTTAAGAAAGGGTCTGTTTCATTTCGTCTAAGGTGCATATCGCAAAAGCTGATTCTTTGTGTTAAATGAATTTCTTTCAATTCGGGAGGTACCCAAATATCAAGCTTCTTAACTAGCTCAAGACATTTTAAATGTGTTTCAATTATTGTGTGCGATACACGTAGCTTCTCCGCAACCTCTCGAACAGTTAGATGACGATCCTCTTCTATTATGACTTTGATTTGGTCATCATCAACTTCAGTAGGCCGACCAGAACGTTGCTCATCTTTGAGGGAAAAATCTCCAGAACGGAATTTTTTATACCAATTCTGACATGTGCGCTCTGTTAAGCAATTAGCACCATAAACTTCACATATCTTTTTGTGAGCCGCAGCAGCTTTCTTGCCTTTACGGAAATAAAATAGTAAAATATGTTGAAAATGTTCGTTTCTGCACTCCATTTAAAATTAACCCACAACTAATAGCTTTAATAAAAATCACGCACTACTTGCTTCTGAAGTTACGTCAATGTGACTAGTATCACGCGACAAACGGTAAAGTACAGCACTAACATACGTTATACAAAAAATAAAGCAACGCTCTCTATCAGTAAAAACCGAAAGTACTTAGTTGCCAACCCAATACTTGAGCACTTGTGAAAAGGAAAAATATTAAAACAAAATAAACGCGATACTTTTTCACAAAAAAGTTTTTTTATTTAAAAATTAAATGTACACTTTTCACGCTCAGGTCTGATTACATACTAAGCCTGCAGAAACGAGTGCACACTCATTGGAGGCGATGATATATTTCGAAAGCTTTCGGATATACCCGAAGTCAAGATTCATATGCGTATAGCATGTGTATAATGCAGGATTAGATTGATGATGGCGAAGCGACGGTGTTCTTTGTTATGTTCGACGAGTGTTAGATTTCTTAACCGATTTTCGACATCAGAATACACTGGCACTATTATTAAATGTATTGTTTGCAATATCAACATTTTACCGTACAGTATTTTTGTGGACAAAAGACATGTTAATAGCAAACAACACTGGTTAAATGCGCAACGTAATGTACCATATTATAAATTTCTAAATTCAAATATTTTTAAGTTAAGTGTGTGCAATATTCCACAAAATATTGTAGACAATGAAGAATTTCGAAACTTTTGGGGAAAATACGTTTCGGAATGGAGATTGCCAAGATGTCAATTACAGTATAATTTTTCGGGTGAAAAACACGATTACGGATCAAACATAAGCAGAGTTCAAAAATCAAAAAATATGGCTGATGGTAGATGAAACAACGGATGCAAAATTTAATTGATCACTGAATTCTGTTGGAAAAGTTGGATTCTATCGACAGATTCTTGCTAAGACTATTTCAGTTTTGTCCAATAGAGTCAATTATGTGGACTATAATTTGACTTTTCTGTTCCACTTTGGGAGTGGCGCAGGGCTCAAACCTTGGACCTCTTTTATTTAATATTTTCACGATGATTTTGTTAAGTTTATCGATTTGACCTGTATTAACCTAAGACACTAAGATTTACCACAGGATTGGTTCATTGTTTGATGTTAACTTATTACAAAGAGATGTTAAAAATAAACACATGTAAATGTTTCCTGTTGTCCTGTTCTAGTGACTTTTCTAGAATTGAGTCTCGTCTGTTAACAATAATGGGATTTTTTGTGAGTCGATTAAAGACTTGGATATCACATTTGACGAAAAATTTGCTTTTTCTGATGTCCTTAATGTGATGGTTGCTGTTTCCAGATCTTTTGAATCTATAATCGATATTTTGATAATATCGATACCATTAAAACTCTTTAGCTCACGTTATTTCGAAGCTGAATACACATCTATAGCTTGATGACCTTTTCGTGGTATACAGACTAATTAATAAGTTACTATATATTGGGGAGGGGAATGAAATTAATTTCTTACAAAATTGTGTTTTACTTTATTTAGACCCAACAGAAGAAAACGATCCTTGTATCTAAAGGGTATTTCAAATTTAGCGGTTTTTTTAAAGAATAAATAAAACACATAATTTGCATTCACTTTCAAAAACTTTTTATTGGTAATTGAAGTATCAGTTATGACATTTATATGCGAAAAATAATATCTGCCAAATGGCCTCCTCTTGCAGCTCCACAGACGTCTCACTAATGACACGAATAATTTCTTCTTTCAAAGCTGAAATTGATTGTGGATTGTTTTCATAAACCTCACTTTTCACATAACCCCAAAGAAAATAGTCTAACGGTGTCAAATCACATGATCTTGGTGGCCAATTAACATCACCGTTTCTTGAGATTACACGTCTAGGAAATTTTTCTCTCGATAAATCAATTGGTTCGCGTGCAAAGTGAGGTGTAACGCCATCCTGTTGAAACCTCACATCCTCTAGATCAATATTCATTAATTCAGGCCACAAAAATTCGGTTATCATCCGACGATATCGATCATCATTGACAGTTACAGCTTCACCAGCAGCATTTTCAAAGAAGTAAGGTCCAATTACACCACCTGACCATAATGCACGCCCAACAGTAACTCGTTTAGGATGCATAGGTATCTCGTGAATAATTCGTGGATTTTCCTCACCCCAGATACGGCAATTTTGTTTATTAACATAGTAACCAAGTTCAAAATGTGCCTCATTGGAAAACATTATTTTTTGAGGAAAAAAAAATTGAAATTAACAAATGAACGTTGTTTTAAATGATCTAATGGCTTCAGTTCCTGTGTTATTTGAACCTCAAAGGCCTTCAGAGCTAAATCCTTGTGTAAAGAACGCCATGTTGTTGATCCACTAAGTCCAAGTAGTTGTGAACGTCGTCTGATGGATATTTCAGGATCTTCAGCAACACTTTCACGAAGCAAACCAATATTTTCTTGTGGACGACCACTACAACTGTATTTTTCACTTTTTTGATCTTCCACGGAACCAGTCTCTTGATATTTTTTAACAATTCGACCAATAGTGCTTTCAGATGGACGATTATGTAAACCATAAAATTCACGTAATTTTCTAAAAACTCTTGTCACAGAACGCTGATTTTCATAAAATAATTCAACATTTGAACGCGTTGTTGTACCATGTACGTAGCCATTTTTATAAATGTCATACATCACACTTTTCAAATGCCCACATACCCAGACAAATTCAGTGCGCCATCTATATTTTATTTATTTAAAAAAAACAGCCTTTATTAGTAAAAGAGATTACATTAACAAAGATATTTTATTCAAGGGAAAGTCAGTTTTACTTCACCATTAAATACTAGTGAATGGAAAAATTCTTCTGATCGAATTGTATATCTTCACTGCTCAAAACTAATCTCTCTAAACACTTACTCGTAATTCCGCAAAGGACTATTTACGTTCTGACGTGTATTTACCAACTCAAGCCTTAAATTAAACGTGTTAGTACAGGAACGTATTGTACAAAGAAAAACATATACAGTTCAAATAAGCTTCGGAAAGTCAGTCACTATGGCGGGACCTCATGTACTTATATACAGTAGTATGGCGACGTGTTTACCCGAGCTAACAATCGTTAATTACATATTATTTAAACAGCGACTTCGAATATGGAAATTTATTCCTTGTAGTGGAAATGGTGACCAATAAATTCTTTTTTTTTTCGAACGTGGCGGATCAGCGTGGAAGCGGAGACGAGCGGGAAGGGTCGCCGCGTGTAATAAAATGAATGAAGTGGCGATATCGTCCACCTACTTGTGGTTTTCATTTATTAAGTTTATCTCGTCGTTTATACGTGATCTTCTTATAATGTGACTTTTTTATTATCACTATTACCGTCTTGAATGGAATCCACTTACAAGTTTCTTTGTTAATGTGCATTTTAATGAAAGATTTCCGTAGCTTGTGGTTGTACTAATGGATATTTTGTGCATCGTCCTAAATTAGGATTAAAAGTAATTTATTAAATAATACATGCTATGTTGAATTGGATACATAGCATTTTATAATAGAGGATGAAAATGATATTAGGATGTGTATACGAGGGAGCGTTTTTATATTCGCGGAATGGGGGACAAGGGGTGGAAATAAAAAAACCAAATTATTTTTCTTTTTCAATATATTCACCTGCAAGACGGGATACATTTTTCACATCTTTCAATTAATTTATTTATACCCTCATAAAAAAATGATTTCTCTTTATCTGCAAAATACGCCGAAACTGCCTCCTTGACTTCATCATCGGCAGTAAATTTTTTACCCCGCAGCTCTTTTTTCATTTTCGGAAACAGGTAATAATCACTCGGGGCCAGGTCTGGGCTGTAGGGTGGGTGATTCACAATTTCTAAGCCCACCTTATGCAGGGCAGCTAACGCAACACGGCTCTTGTGGACGGGCGCGTTGTCGTGCAAAAGCCGAACACCTTTTGTCAATTTTCCCCGTCTTTTCTCTTTAATGGCTTCTTTTAGTCGCTCTAATATTGAAACGTAATATTCTCCGGTTATAGAAACACCTTTATCTTTATAATCAATCAACAATATTCCTTCCGAGTCCCAAAATACCGTTGCCATGAGTTTCCCAGCTGATTGTGACACTTTAAATTTCTTGGGAGGTGCTGTGCCCTTTTTATGCCACTGCATGGAGTCTTGTTTGGACTCAGGTTCATAATGATGAACCCCAGTTTCGTCTCCAGTAACAATTCCACTCAATACACCATCCTTGTCTTCATTACAGAGGTCCAAAAATGCACGCGAACACTCTACGCGCTGTTGTTTTTGCGGCGGCGTGAGCATTCTCGGCACCCATCTTGCGCTGACCTTAGACATGCCGAGATGATCGTGTAGGATTTTAAAAATTGTTGTATCGGATACTCCAACCATTTCTGCGAGTTGTTTCTTCTTTAGTCGAGCATCTTCGAGTACAATTTGTTCAACTTTTTGGATAAGTGCTGGCGTGGTCACCTCAATGCTCCTGCCCGGCCTCGGGTCGTCTTCAAGGGATTCCCTTCCTTGTTTAAATAAACTATGCCACTCGTACACCATGATTTTTCCTGGACAAGAGTCGCCGTAAACCAATGACATCTCATTCATTATGGTCGCGACTGATTTTCCTTGCCTGGTAAGGAACTTTATAACGGCACGATATTCGATTTTTTCCATATTTCACTTTTCACTCCTGATTATGTTACTTGGTTGACGATAGCTCAAAGACTAACTGTCTAATAACAATGAAACTTCGTATTTATACTAATCATGAGTCGCTGCACAGGCCACGCCCCCAATGCGCCTACTCACCCATCTACAACCCGCTCATTCCGCGAATATAAAAACGCTCCCTCGTAAGTATAGGCAACAAATCTTTCTCACTCGAAGATGCTTCCACAGAATTGTACGCACTTTATGAACGCCCAAATATTCTTCTACCTGATACAGTCAGTTACAAAAGTTTTCGTACCCTTCGTGAATGTTGAATATCAAAAAATATAAATATCCAGCTGTGACGAAGCATATTTACGTCCATTTAACGTTAAAAAATGCTAAAAATCTCTAATAATAATTTGAAAATTGTTACTATTTGCAACAAAAGGATTTACTATATATTCTAACATCATAGTATCGTGTATTTGTGAAAAATAAGCTAACTTCCCCTCGAAGATTTCTTCGTGAAGACAAAGGCATTTTTCTGCCGTGTGGGGAAGTTTGCGTACTCCAATGATCTTGAAGGCTATGCCGGGTGTTGCCTAGCTACTGGTAGGGCCACCCTTGATAGACAGGTCGAAAGAAAGGAGTCAGATGACGATAGATACCCTGGTACTCCATGTTGGGACTTGAGGCAATGAGCCACCAGCTCATGACTCGTGAAAAAAGAATGACAAATTAAAAAATGTAAAAATGGTCTCGGAAATAGTGATGGAATTATGGGAAAACGACCTAAGACGAGGAAACGGTTTTTGAATTATGGAATATTTAACGTACAAGACAGTCGTAATCAAATGGTTGAGATAACTTTTGAATGAGAGAAAATGAAGATGGATGTCATTACATTATGTTAACTGGGACAAAAAGAAAAGATCACGGATCAGAAGAAAATGCGAAAGTACATTAATGTGTTCAGTGGAGTATCCTAAGAGCAAAGAGAAAAACACGGAATATCTTTTATCGGGTTTTTCAATAAGGACATAACAATTTCGTATTTAAATAGAATACAGAATAATTGAGATATTGAGCTGAAATTTATTCAAGGTACAATACACATGTTACATTTAACTATGGAATTCGAGCTCGTTCATATGACCATCGCGAGCACGTTTACAGCGATCGATTCTTTGGAGCCAATTTTCTAACAGTCTTTCAGACATATGGACCGGGACGTTGACAATTTCGCGTTCGATATTGTCCCTGAGTTCCTCTAATGTTGTTGGCTTGTTGGCATAAACTAACGACTTAACGTAACACCATAAAAAGGAATTCAACGACGTTAAATCACATGAGCGAGGTAGACTCTCAACTAAACTATTTCTCGAGATTACACAATTACCGAACTTTCCCTTCAATAGATCAATTGTTTGGCTAACTGTGTGGAATGTGGCACCATCTTGTTGGAACCGCACATCACTGATGTCAAGCCCATTCAATTCTGGCCAAAAGTAGTCTTCCAATGTGGCACGATAGAGGACTTCATTGACGCTAACGTGGCGATCATTTTTATCGACGAAAAAATATGCTCCAATCACACCCCCTGGCATAAAATTCACACCACATGGTCACTATTAGTGGTGTAATGGAGTCTCTTAAAGTACATGTGGGTTTATTGCTATCCAATAACACATATTCTTATTGGCGAAATCATTAAGTCAAATATGAGCTTCATCGCTCTAGATGATTATTCGATGAAATCAAGAAGCTTCAGTTCTTGAGTTAATTTCATTTTGTAAGGATGTAAGCCATAATTTTTACGCCAAATTCACCGTGATGAGGTTTGAGAGATTCACAAATTCTGGGAACGACATGGAATCGACTGATTTGGCTGATTTCGAACTGAAGCACTTATGGATGCGATATTTCCGGTACTTTAATTGATGTGTTATCTCACTGGCACAGAAACATCCAATAGTAAATATTTTTATCGAATTTATCCACTGTAGCACTCGCAGTCTGTCTTTATGTTGCCTAAATACAGGCAATTTTCGTTTAGTGCAGGAAGTATTTTCACCATACACTGAGCAATATTTAATTCATGGGAAAAGTCGTTTTTGATGGCAATGGATGGAAGATGGCATGCTATCTTGGTCAAGACAAGATCTTTACACTGACACAGTCTAAAAGCACGATTACAGAACTGCAGAATAGAACAGATTTTTTTTGTACATACATCTCTTAAAAATATATTAAGTAATTTCGGAACGCTAAGAATTGTACCATAATAAATAATAATAAATTATATGTTTTGTTGTTATTAAGTAAGCCAAAATTCCCTTCTCAATTATCAGACTGGTTGTAATATTGTCATCAGAAGTTGCTATGTTTCGTATAATGGATTTTCGTCAGATGTATATACTGCTTCTTCTGGAGTTCCACAGGGATCCACTTTGGGACCCTTATTGTTTAATATTTTCATTAACGATCTGTTCAAATCACTTACATGTAATTCCTTGGCATATGCTGACGATTTAAAAATTTTTTCTAGGATAACATCCTATGACGATTGCCGGATACTGCAGCATAATCTTAATACAATTAGTGATTGGTGTGTGCAGAATGATATTATTATTAATGTTGATAAGTGTGCTGTGGTCACTTTTACTAAAAGCAATAATCCCCTTATTAGTCAGTACACCATTGATCACACTGTCATTCTGAGGAAGTCGAGAATTGTGGATCTTGGGGTCCTGTTTGACTCCAGATTGGAATTTACAGATCGCATCACTACTATATGTGCTTCGGCGTCGCGTGCTTTGGGTTTCCTTGTGCGTTCCTGCAGACATTTTAATAACATTACGGCTCTCAAGGTTTTATACTATGCTTTTGTCCGGACTAAGCTTGAGTATGCCTCGGTGGTATGGTATCCGTGCTATATTTATCAAAGTTTGTTTCTGGAGAGAATCCAGAAAAGATTTTTAAAGTACTTATCTTACCGGCTTGATGGTACATACCCACCGAGGGGAGTTGATTATGAGGCGTTATTGGTTAGACACAGCTTCCAATCTTTGTCTTGTCGTAGGGATGCTACCAGTGCGAAGTTTCTTGTTAACTTGGTTAATAATGGTGTGAATGCCCCTTCTGTGCTGTCTCAGGTTTGTCTATTGGTTCCTTCTCATTCCACTCGGTCTTTTGATTCCTTCGCTCTTCCGAGGGCCAGGACTAATGTTCTATTGAAAGCTCCGCTTACCCATATGTGCAGGAATGCGAATAGGTTATTCCCCGATCCTTTTCATAGGTAATACTTTCGGTGGTTTAAGAGTGTGGTACAACTTTGGTTTCATATAAGTTATTTTATTTTTTTTTTTTGCCTATAAATATATTCTTAAGTTTTTAGTTTTCATTTATTATTAATATTGTATATTTAAATTTTTATATATATTTAAGTTAGTTTCATTTAATACTTGCACACTGTACATATTGTTTGATTTGTCCTTTAAATGGCCTGTCTGTTGGATAATAAAGATATTATTATTATTATTATTATTATTATTATTATTATTATTATTATTATCTTATTTCAAGAATGCATACGGCGAGGTAATCAAAATTTACTTTTTGCAAAAGTCCTACGCATTTACGTAGATAGCTACGCAATTTTGTTACTTCCACTTAAAGGTAATCTTTCAATCTGCGTAATTACTGCTCAATAAAACGTGGAAAGATTAAAGGAGTTTTGACAGGGATTCAAACACTCACCTACGAAGTCGTTATAATCCAAAATTACAAGTTTATGCAATAGCAAACATGATCACAATTTATTACATAATAAAATTGTACTTTTCTATTCTATTTATATGGTTGAAATACTAACAAAACTCTTTAATATTCGCCTGTTATGCGTTATAAACTAATTATTCTTTAGACAAAGATCCCACTTGGTTTTACAACTTTTAACGTTTTAACGAATCCAAAAATTTTCTCCGAACTCCTATTACCGGGTAATATATTTTAACGGTAGGTAAATATTAGGGTTATTTAATTGATTTTTGCGAACTTTCGAGTAAATAGTTAAATGCATGCTTAAACAAGTGCAGTGCCAACAAACGCCAAGTACAAATACACGTGCACACACATGTACTGATGTAAACACACTCAAATTGCGTATATACTTCTGTATATCTTTGATATTCACAATTGGAACACGTAAAAGATGTTAAATACGTATCAGTTTCACGTAAATAGTTTTGAATTCAGGCCGAGGAGTATGGCGCTCCGTTTCATGTGATAAAATTGCATAAAGTATTCTGACGAGGTTCTGTTATTGTTGCGAGTGTATAAATATGTAATACTTGTTCAAAAAGTCCTTTACATTCAGGGAGGTTATGGACTAGGAATGCGTAACTGTAAATATCCATACTTAAATGTTAAAAATTGGAAACGATTTCGAAATATAACAGGTAGTTTGACAAGTAATGAGAATGGAAAAGAAAAACGAATTTTTTAAACACAAAATAATTTTTATTTTTCAATATATTCTCCTAAAAGAGCAATACATTTATTCCAACGGTGCTCCAATGCCCTCATACCATCTCTAAAATGCGATTCCGGAAGGCTTGCAAAATACTCATTTATGAAGATGATAAGCTCGTCGCTAGACGAAAATTTCTTTCCGGCTAGTGCCATTTTCAATTTTGGAAAAAGGTGGAAGTCGGAAGGGGCTAGATCCGGCGAATAAGGCGCATGCGGTACTAATTGGAAATGCAACTCGTGGATTTTGGATATCGCAACTGTGCTGGTATGCGAGGGAGCGTTGTCTTGGTGAAACAGAATTTTTTTTTTGCCATTCCTGGCCGTTTCGCACGAATCTCAACATTTAATTTTTGTAGAAGTCCTGCACAATATTGTCCGTTTATTGTGGCACGTTTCTGAAGGTAATCAATGAGCAAAATGCCCTTTGAATCCAAAAAAATTGATGCCATCACCTTGTTTGCTGATAAAGTGGTTTTCGCTTTCTTTGGAGGTGCAGAACCACGTTCTAACCATTGTTTTGACTGTTTTTTAGTTTCGGGCGTAGTGTAGTGTATCCAAGTTTCATCGCAAGTAACAAATCGCCTACAAAAATCAACCGGATTCCGCTTATAAAGGTCCAAACCCTCATTGGAAATGCGCAAACGAGTGAACTTTTGATCAGTCGTAAGCAATCGCGGCACCCATCTTGCCGAAAGCTTGGAAAGGCCCAATTCTTTCGTTAAAATGTGGTGTGCGTGTTCTGTTGAAATGTTTACCATGTCTGCTATCTCTCTCACTTTGAGTCGTCAATCTTGCGTAATAATATTACGGATTTTTATAATCATTTCCTTAGGAGTCACGATTTTGGGTGCTCCAGAGCGCGCTTGATCAACACAGCTTGTTCTACCACGTTTAAATTCATTTACCCATCTACTTATTGTGGCGGATGATGGTGCAGATTCACCTAATGTTTCTCGTAACTCATCTTTTATTTCGGTAGCTTTCATACACTTAATTACGAAGTATTTAATCACCGCACGCTTTTTCCATTTTAACAAAACGACGTGTTGCTTCTTTTTCAATCAGCTGTCAAAAATAAACTAATCAACCGATTTATCTAAATATCGGAATGCAAACATATAAAAGGGCAACCTAAATTACAGTGCATTTGTTTTACCAATTAGAGCGCCACCTATGTGTCATTCTCACTACTTGTCAAACTATCCTCGTAATGTCATAATTTGAATTGGCTACCATTTTTGCAGATGGCGCCAAATATCACTGTGCTTTGGCAATTATGATGTAGATATATAAAGAATTAGTTATCAACAAGCCATGGAGCGATACACACCTCAAAAACATGGAATTATTGTTACCGCTTATTTGACAAATTTTCATTCTGTTGTTTTAGCGCAATTTGGTCGTCGTGTTCCATGTGCTCGAACAATTAAGCTTTTGGCCGAGCGCGTCGTGCAAACATTATTAATAGGATAAATAAGTAATATGATATAAAGATAAAAATTAAGTTTCTACATATCCACGCAAATTATGTTTTAAGTTTTGGGTCAATTTAAAAGGAATCACAATCGCCGAACTACCAAACGCAAGAAGTGGCCGGCCTCGTATTGCTCGTTCGACCGGGAACATCGCTGCTGCTGCCGACGACGTCAGAGAGAATCCACAAACATCAACGAGACGACGATGCACACAATTAGGCATCAGCAGACGTTCGTTGCAACGAATTTTGGTGAAAGATTTGAAAATGTTCCCCTACAAAGTGCAAACTATTCACGAATTGCGTCGGGCAAGGTTAACTTACTGCCAAACTCTGTTAAACTTAGTGCAAGAAGAGGATGATTTCGTATCAAAAATCATAATGAGCGACGATGCCCTTGTTTTCGAGGCACAAAGAATCCACATGAAATGCATGATGAGCCATTGCATCCACTCAAAGCGCATAATTACATGCAATTAATAACCTACTGTTGGTTTTTTTCATTTAGTAACTGTTTCCGTAATGCAATTTATGGCATATTAAAAAAATTCGAGTAAACTGTCTGAAAAGGATTCGAATTAACTGTCTTCGTGGTCTAATGGTGATGGCACATTCCCGAAGAATGAGATCGTGGGTTCGACTCGCACGCGGAAAGCAGAAATTTTTCAAAAAAATTCTGCATTACACATACATATAAAGCGGTTAAAATTAGAATTTTCCTTTTATGAACTTCCTTACATTACGTTTGTAGTTATAATACTATCATAACATTCTGATATTACGTTACGCACGAAAATAGCAATGTAACAAATACCACGTTTGTTTGTTCTCACCGAGATGACACGATGTACTAAACTCATTCTGAGAATTAAATAGGTGCACACTGCGACTCTAATGCACCGCGAAGAATTGGCAGCTCTAGTGGTTACGATGCTACCAATTTATTTAAAAATTAGACCAAAAATACGAGGGTGGTACCATAAGTACCCGGCCTGACCTAGAGATGGCGGTAGTTGTTTGAAAAATATCACTATATTAGAAAATATACACTCTATAAAGCATATGTTTCAAGTTTAAAGACGCTACGTTGTTTAATATTTGTTTGGCAGCCATCAATAGTGAACGTTTTCAGAGAATTTGTAAAAATGGAGAAAATTGATCATCGTTACATGATACAATACTTTTATTTGAAAGGTCTCAGCCTAACCGATATAAAAGCTGAACTGGATTCTACTTTGGGTGAGTCTGATCGTTCGTTTTCAACAGTGAAATATTGGGTAGCAGAATTTAAACGGTGCCATACGAGCTACCAAGACGAGCGTCGCAATGGTCGACCAAATGAGGTGACGACTCCAGAAACGGTGAAGTAAATCCACAAAGCGGTACTGAATGGTCGTCGACCGAATGTGCGCGAGCTAGCAGACATAGCAGGCATTTCAAAAAGTACGGTACATCGCATATTATCTGAAGATTTCGACACGAGAAAGCTGTGTGCAAGATGGGCGCCGCGTTTGCTCACACTCGAGCAAAAACAGTGTGGTGAAGATGTTTCAATTTAATGTTTAGCGAAGTTTCACAGTAACAAAGCAGAATTTCTGCGCCGTTTCATAACCATGGATGAAACATGGGTCCATCACTTCACACTCGAGACAAAAGAACAATCAAAATAATGGACTCAAAAGGGAGAATCGGATCCAAAGCAGGCGAAGACCGTTTCATCTGCAGGCAAGCTCATGACATCAGTTTTTTCGGGATGCGCGTGGAATAATTTTCATTGACTATCTTAAAAAATGAAAAAACTATCAACGGCGAATATGATTCGAACATTTTGCAACGTTTGAGCGAAGAAATCAAGCAAAAACGACTGCATTGGCTAAGAAGAAAGTGTTGTTTCATCAAGACAATGCACCAGCTCACAAATCAGTTATTGTAATGGCCAAAATTAATGAATTAAAGTTTGAATTGCTACTTCATGCACCCTATTCGCCAGATTTGGCCCCCTCGAATTATTTTCTGTTCCCAAACTTGAAAAAATAGCTCATAGGTCAAAGATTTTCCAACGATGAAGAAATGATGTCGGCAGTAATGGCTATTTTGAGAAGCAAGACAGTTCTTACTATAAAAAGGGTATCGAACTTATTGAACATCGCTGACACGAGCTAACATTGAAAAATAAATAAATTTTTGTGTTTTCTTTGTTGGGTTTGGTACTTCTGGAGCCACCCTCGTACATCACCAATCATTTTGGTATACTCTATATTAATATCACAATTATAACAGTTTATTAAATGTATTTAAAATGGAAACAACTTCCTTAAAGAATGTTAAAGTTGTATTTTGTTATTGTTGCATTATCTTTTGAATATATTATGTACACATTAACATATTTATTTTGAACGAGTAAGCTTTATTTTCATTTGTATGTATGTACTTTCTAAGGTAAACTAATTTTTCCAAATATAAAGATATCTATAAATGTACTATAAATAAATTAACAGTTATGGCACGTAGTCGCGTACCCAACAGATGTTTCCTGTTTTTTATGGGCGCCTTTGCATTTCTAGAAGAAAATATGTAATTGATGAATGTAAAATATTATACTATATTATATTGGCAATATCATTTCAAAAAGAATATATTAAAACGAATTGACTATTCTAAGAAACTTGTATAATTAGATTTAACAATACTGAGCGATTATCCCACAAGTATTTTCTACTTTCAGACGATTTAAAACTTGCGCCCGGCTTTTTCATTTTTAAACACAACAATAATAATAAAAGATAGTGCTTCCCTTGAAGTAAAGTACGTATTATCCGAAACGATGGTAATCATTTCACTAGTACTGTGTCAATAAACATTAAAGAGTTTGTTTACAAATTTTGCCTAATTAAATGGCCCAGTCTATTTCTAACATGGTACACTGTCACTATTCACGAGAAATAAAATTTGAACTTGGACTTGAGTGAGTGAATGTTTACACGATATGAGTTATATTTAGGTAGCGATAATGCCACACGATTAGAAACTCATTGAAAATTTTTTAAAAAGCGAGGACATGTGTTTGAGAAGACGTCCGATATGATCTTTTAAAGATCAATTTGATTTTTAATACAGTTTTACGTTCATTCCATATCTGTTATCGAATTTCAATGAAAAATATTTTCAATAAGGATTCAATAAAAACTTTAATAAAATTCTTATTTTGGAATCTCAATACATATTTATAGTCTGTCGTAGAGAAAACTGAACTTTTTTAAAATAAAAATCATTTTGGTAAAATTCAATTTTATTCAAAGTAATCAGATTCTGAGGTTTTTGTCCAACAACTCTAAACCAAGTGCTTCAAAAAAGGTTTCAAAATCGTCACATGCAACATCAGGTGGTACATACAATACAATATAATAAATAGTAATGGAACCACAATTACATCTACACATAGCAACATCAATTAAAGGAGTCACTTCTGAGGTAGTACTAACACTAAGTGGTACACAAGACGTATTTTGAGAAAAAGCAATCAACGCACCACCACCACAAGATTTAACTACAGCACTAAGGTCACGATCTTTCCTCGTAACTGTAAAGGAAGAATCCAGAACTTCATTATCACTAACATCAGGAGATAGCCAGGTCTCGGTTAGTAAGATAACATCCGCATCAATATTGGAACTGTTGGAGTATACCTTATGAAGTTTAGTTCTAAGGCCCCGCACATTCTGATAGTATAACTGAAAATCAGTGACCTGTCTGCTGGAACCATTCAGTTTCCCGAACGTGGACCACCACTCATAATCTTCGGAACTTGATGCACATATCTGATAATAATTATTAGTATTATCCGAAACGATGGTAATCATTTCACTAGTACTATGTCAATAAACATTAAAGAGTTTGTTTACAAATTTTGCCTAATTAAATGGCCCAGTCTGTTTCTAACATGGTACACTTGTCACTATTCACGAGAAATAAAATTTGAACTTGGACTTGAGTGAGTGAATGTTTACACGATATGAGTTATATTTAGATAGCGATAATGCCACACGATTAGAAACTCATTGAAAATTTTTTAAAGAGCGAGGACATGTGTTTGAGAAGACGTCCGATATGATCTTTTAAAGATCAATTTGATTTTTAATACAGTTTTACGTTCATTCCATATCTGTTATCGAATTTGAATGAAAAATATTTTCATAAAAACTTCAATAAAATTCTTATTTTGGAATCTCAATACATATTTATAGTCTGTCGTAGAGAAAACCGAAAATTCAATTTTATTCAAAGTAATCGCCTTCGGCTTCAATACAACGTTTCGCACGGGCAATTAATATGAGAACAAAGAGACATGAGTTATGGTTGGGCCCCAGGTCAGTGTTCAACGCATGGCCTTTATTCTTTAAAATGTAGATGCTTTCATACGTATCTAATTCGCGATAATTGCACACGTTCTTTATCAAATGCAAACAATCCGCGGTTACACTGTGATTACTTTCCAACACATGTTTTGCTAAACCAGATTTTTCTGGCCGATTGAATTTTATGTGCGCAATATGTTCTTTATACCGGGTTTCTATCGATCGTTTTGTTTGGCCAATGTATTGTTTACTGCAATCTAGACATTTAATTCCGTAAATTTCAGATTTTTTGTTGTTCTCGACTTTGTCTTTTGCATTTCCTAAAAGGGATTTGATGGAGTTAGCGGACCGAAATGTGACTTGAAAACCGCGCTCTTTAATAACACTATTTAAATTTTTCGTCAAACAGTGAAAAGGTAAACATATAAATTGCTTGTCTCGATTACTTTGAGGTGACAAACATGTGGTATCCCGGATTGTTTTTCTTATGTTAGCCTTCCTAATTGATCCATTGATTATTTCAGAATTAAAACCATTGTATCTCGCGATATTCTTAATAAAGTTAAATTCTTTTACGCATCTTACTTTTGTGAGTGAAAAATTAAGCAAACGATTCATAAGAAAGCTGAACGAAGCCGACTTTTGTTGCATGCTATGATTTGAGCTCGCCGTGATGAATCTATTGACATTGGTTTCTTTTCGGGAAATATCGATTTCTATTTTAAAATTATTCCTAATAACTAGGGTGTCCAAAAAAGGCAACGTGTCATTGTTTTCTTTTTCTACTGCAAATGTAATCGTTGGAAATTATGAATTTAACTGCTTGACGAAATCTTCCAAGTTGCATTTATGTGTATTGAAAATCGCGAAAATATCATCTACATACCTAATCCAAATTTTTGGAAAATATTTAGCTTTATGTTTTAATTCAACTTCAAAATTACTCATGAATAGGTCCGCTATAAATGGAAAAAGACAATTGCCCATTGCAGTTCCCTGTTTTTGTTCATAGAACTTACTTTCAAATTGGAAACAGTCTTGGGACATGCAAAGGTTTGTTAATCGCTTTATTCCTTCATTTTCTCTGGTTCGATCTTATTTTTGTAAAGAAATTGTTCTAATATTTTAAAGTTTCTGGAATTGGTACCGCAGGAAACAATGACGTTACGTCGAATGATACTAAAATTTTCCTATCTTCTAATTTACAATCTTTAATCCTTTGAATAAATTCTATTGAATAAGTAACCGATAGGCTTTTCCAAAAAAAAAAACATTTTGCCTAAATTTCACACTATATTATTTATGTGTGACTATGGGTATACCGCAGGATCAGTATTCTGGGTCCTCTACTTTTTTATATTTACAAACGATCTCATATCTAATACTGATAATTGTGTTGTTATTAATCATGCAGATGATATCACTTTACTATTTAAAGCTGAAACTTATCCTGAATTGATAAAAAAAGAAAATTTTATAATGGAGAAATTAGAACAGTGGTTAAATGATAACAATCTCATATTAAATATAACAAAAACTAAATGCGTATTTTTTAAAAGTTACCATACACATACTCCACAAGACATAACATTACATAATAAAACTAATAATTTTGTAAATAGTGTCCCATTCCTAGGTATAACGATCAATGACTCGCTAACTTTTACTGAACACGTCTTCAAACTAACCGAGAAACTAAGCAACACTAATTGCGGTTTAAGAACACTGGTCAAGAATACAAATAAGGATATAGTTAAGCTATTTTATTATTCAAATTTTTATAGTCAACTTAGATATTGGGTCATTTTTTGGGGAGCTCTTATCAGTAATTTAAAATCTGTCTTTGTAGTTTAAAAGCAAGCAGTACGAATACTGAATAATATGAGACATAGAGATAGCTGCAGGGGTACCTTCAAACGAGAAAATATGCTAACAACTCTAGCAGTGTATATATATATATATATATATATATATATATATATATATATATAGCGTGAATATATTTTATAATGCAACATGCACATACATACATAACGTAATAATGAAATGACAGCAATGTATTTTATTTTGCAACATAGGATGTGAAATACAGTAGTTGAACAAAATTTAAAAAATAATTTAACAAATTTTCAAAAATGTCACCATTGACGGCCAGACAGTATCCTAAGCGATTGTAGAATTCATTTATTGTATTTTGTATCTGCTCTGGAGTTATTTCTCTTGCAGCAACTCGTATTCTATTTTTTAATTGGTCAATATTGTTTAGAGGTTCTCCATGAAAAACTTTATTTCTGACACATGACCAAAGAAAGAAATCGTTTGGAGACAGGTCTGGTGACCTTGCGGACCATTCTACTTCTCCTCCACGGCCTATCCAACGGTTTGGAAATCTTTGGTTGAAAAATGTTCTAACCATATGAGAATTATGTGCCGGCGCGCCATCATGCTGGTACCAAATCTCACCATCAATATTTAAAGCGTGGAGGGCTGGCATAACTCTGTACTCAAGCAATTCTAAATATTTTTCTCCTGTAAGAGTACCCTCAATAAAAAACGGTCCTACAATATGCTGTCCAATCAACCCAGTCCAAACATTGACTTTCTGTGGCCGCTGAGTCCTTGTGATATGATATCTATGCAAATTTTGTCTACTCCAGTAGCGGCAGTTCTGTGAATTTACTTCACCATATACGTAAAATGTTGCTTCATCTGTAAAGCAAATTCTGCGTAGTAAAGTATCATCATTATGAAGCTTATCCAACATGATTTCACAAAAGTTACTTCTTCTTTCTGCATCATTCGCAATTAGTTCCTGATGGTTTTGAAAATGATACGACTTAAAATGTTCTCGTTTTAGTAGTTTATGCACGGAAGATTTGCTTACATTTGTAGTTTGTGCTAAAGCTCTTGCGGAGAGCATATTATTATTTTCGATTGTTTGTAGAATTTCATCTCTTTTGGCGTCAGTAATAACATATCTTGGCCTATTCTTTTTTTTTATGATTAGGAACGATGCATCCATTATTTTTATACTTCTGTACTAACCTACTTATTGTAGTTGGACTCGGTCTTGGACGGTCAGGATATGTAATTTGAAACAAATCTGCTACTCTCCTCAAACTCATATTCGAGTTATACCAGTTCACTAATAACAGTTTTTCTTCTACACCATACATACCTCAAAAATAGAGTAACTTATTTTGACATCCTATGTTGCAAAATAAAATACACGCTAAAATGCATTGCTGTCATTTCATTATTACGTTACTCTAGCAACTAGTGTATGTATGTGCATGTTGCATTATAAAATATATTCACGGTATATATATATATATATATATGAATTTATTAAATTTGTCTGGGCTCATCCAGAAATTTTTGAATCCAGAACTGTAACACTAACTTACAATACCAGGCACGGCCTAAAAAAAGACTGTCGTTATATCAACGCGGAGCATACTACTCTGGCATGAAATTAATTAACGAATAGCCGAGGGAAATAAAATCTTTGGAAAATTACAGGGCAATGAAAGGTAAATTGCAGAAATTACTTTGCAATATAGAGCCATACTCATTAGAGGAATATTACAACCATTTTATGGTACAGTACACTTTCGACTTATTTTCGTGTAGAGACTTTAGAATTTAAATGATTATATTGTTAGTCCACTGAAAATTAAATAAATGACTATGACTATGACTATTCATATAATTTGATCAATAAGGTTGATATATAACCCCTTTCCACATTAACTTTTGTAGATTCTGTATACGCATTTCGACAACCAAGTTGTCATCATCAGCAGATAATTTCAAAGTGTCGCACCTGGTAAAACACGGCGAAAAACAACCGCACGAAAATCAAACTCCGTACGCGATCCACACCGTTCAAAACCAAGATGTACACTGTGTTTGTTTCACAAGATTTTTAAAAATTATTTTTACTTAAACTAACATGCACTACATTGAAAAAGGGAATTACGGTCAAGACAGACAAGTGCCTGCCTGTGATTTATTATATTGTTCCTCCTCTGACATTAAGTAGGGAAAAAAGGGTCGATTGTACGAGGTCAGTTTCATTATTGTTCACCACATGGTTTAAATTCTTTAAGATGTGCATGCTTTCATACGTGTCTAGTTCTCGATAATTATACACGTTTTTTATCAGATATAAACAATCCATATTAACACTGTGGTTATTTTCTAATACATGTTTCGCTAAACCCGATTTTTCCGGTCGGTTGAATTTTATGTGCGAAAGGTGTTCTTTATACCTGGTTTCGATCGATCTTTTAGTTTGGCCGATGTATTGTCTATTGCACTCTAAACATTCAATTCGATAGATTCCCGATTTTTTATTTTTTATTTATTTTTATACAGTATAACTTTTACAGGCAGGCACTTGACTGTCTTGACCGTAATTCCCTTTTTCAATGTAGTGCATGTTAGTTTAAGTAAAAATAATTTTTAAAAATCTTGTGAAACAAACACAGTGTACATCTTGGTTTTGAACGGTGTGGATCGCGTACGGAGTTTGATTTTCGTGCGGTTGTTTTTCGCCGTGTTTTACCAGGTGCGACACTTTGAAATTATCTGCTGATGATGACAACTTGGTTGTCGAAATGCGTATACAGAATCTACAAAAGTTAATGTGGAAAGGGGTTATATATCAACCTTATTGATCAAGTCAATCAACCACAGACTCCATCAAATTCAACTATTCATATAATGTATATAATATAGTATAAAATTTAGACAATTTGTTTTATTTATTATTTAAAATAGTTTATAATCGAATAATGTTATAATGGTTTCCTTGAAAGTAAATTAGGGAACGATATATTTTGTCCAGAACTTTTAAAATCGTTACACAATCATTACTCAATATTTTGAAATATAATTGAGCATTCTTTTTTAAAAGATCGAAGACGTTTATTAACGGCAAATTATCATTATCTAATAATGTGCTGTGAAACGATCCTAAACCTATTATTATCTGTGAATTATATAGATGTGTGTATACAACGCGGAACAAAACTTACCGTTACTTTCCTTAATAAATTCCAAACAGTACCCGTCCGGAGGCAAAATCGTCTTGGATTCAGACAATTCCAAACTGCCGTTTCTCAAAACTTTTGAACGATTCAATTTACCGGCCATCACCAAACTAGAACAACTGGGAAACCCTTCGTGCAATAGTATATCGCTCGGAACATCTATAGTTCTGTTATCCTGTCTGTTATGTTCGCACGATCTTTTTTCTTCGGAATACGAGGCGTGTTTACCACAACATCTGTTCACCCTAACCCCCGGTTGAATGAAAAAACCCGATTTTTCCTTGCACACTAGAATCATGTCAACATCTAGACAATACGACGAGGGTTCCACTGTCATTCCCAGTTCAGAAACGTACATGGAACCGTTTTCGAAACCGACGAAACTGTGTATTCTTTGTATGTATTGGGAATAATCGCAATCCGGTCGCACGTCGTCTTGTAACTTCCAATCCGTGGGCAATCCCTCGACAAAATCCGCCTCTGGTTTCCGCTTGAGGGTTAAGTATTTTCGAATCCATTCGTTCGAAGTGTTATTCATGTTTTTGCATGTCAGTTTGTCTTTCACTAGCATTTCCGTAAATTTACAACATTTATTCACATACACGTAACTACTGATTGTCCTAGATTGTAGCTGTGAAACACTTAAGAACAACAATAACACGTTTAAAACAGTCATTTTTGCGTATTTCAAACGAATTTCGTCTCTATTTACAAAGTCTTTGATTAAATTATTTCCTCTTTTCTTGCAGAAGACACGTCAAATACTTTTAAATTATTTCTCGATGATGCCCGAGTACTGGCGCCAAATTGTATGATTGGACATCGACGGCAGCGCGTGCATTTGTTTCTCGCAGGTCACTAGACAACAGACTTACGTTAACAAATATCCGTGGACGACTGTTTTCTTCTTCGACAGTTGCTTGTAACGGACCTATCTATACACTTCTCTCATTTCTTCTTTCTTTCTCACTCTTTTCGGTTTGTCTGTCCTCCGTATGTATAGTATATGTATATCCCCACTTTTAGTCGGGAACTTGTATTATTACCTTTCCATCTAGATTGTAGTGCGTGTGTACCGCTTGCTCCTCTGGTAAACGCTTTCCGACCGCCTGAATAAAATTCGTGAGCTGCAATAAGGAGGATGGAAGTGCAGCAGCTAAACCAGATTGTGTACATCCACTTTATACGCGCGTATATATAAATAAGTGTATACAAGCATAGGCGACGATGTAAATAGGGCGAATACATAATTTTATATTACTTAACAGAAGTACGATTAAAAGCGTCAATATGTACCTGTTACTTTCACTCATTAAATTTAAAATTACTTCAATTGCAGGGACGTATCTAGAAACACAAACTCCTGCGTCTGTATAATACTAACGTGTTTTAAAACCCCCAAAATGGACGGGAAAAAAACGTCGAGAACTTAAATATTTTGCTACATAAGTTATAATTAGATTTGGGATATTGTTCCCGCGGACCAGGATCGCAACAAGGCAACACAAAAATTCCCTTGCGATGCATGCGTTATTCATATCACTTATGCTTTATTTTATAACTAACAAACATTATTCACAGCTCTTGTTGCGTAGCGCAAAATGGATAAGACTGACAAAATGTCTGCAACATGACGCAAGTTTCCGCATTTGTCTTGGAGAGCGTCAAACGTGCTAAAGTCTCTTATATTTAGACATGACTGTTCAACATCTACGGATGTAATACACACATAATTAAAATAATCTTTAGAAATAGATAACGAATCTATACACGCACCATCACGAATTTGTTTATCTTTGTTTATAACACTCTTGAACTACAACACACATACTCTTTATGTCACTTGTAGCACATAGCAGTGAGTGTACATCGTTCACAGTTTGCATTGACTACACTACCGACAATCCAGTGTGTTTTAAAATTTTTTTATTGACTCAAATAAATCTTTATAATTGTTGTAATTGCTGAAGCTTCGTTTAGTTTGAATCGTAAAACTACTGATTTTATTCGTTGAAAATCCTTACAATAACAGAAAGACATTTCAATTATGTTCATCAACGTGCAAGAATTGGCTCTGATGGCTCTGGAATACCAGGGTACTGCCTGTGAAATTTTCGAATTCGTTTGGGAGACTTAGTAATTGAAGTTAATACATCCACCTCTGGATAACATCGTCCAATACTCTGTGCCCCAGGGTGTAAAGCATGAACTTTACTCATCACATATAAAAGTCCCTCACACTAGTCTCTAAGGGAACGACTTACACTACACATTGTCTCTACACCATCGCTCACATCAACAGTTGGTCAGTTGAAAGTAGAATTTCTTTTAGTGCACTATCTTCATAATTGCTTTACCAGTGTACTTTTCTAATCTTCTGTTAGCTAATATTGTACATTGGAAAATGTCGCTTTAACGGAATCTAGAATACGTTGTATAATATTCAAAATAGGATGTTTTTTTCGATTTGTTGCTTCGTCGACACATAGCCATAGCTTTGAGCGTGTTTTCG
>JAVIWB010001066.1:0-10194 GCA_031893035.1 Dermolepida albohirtum
GCGCTCATCGCTCGGCGGGATGTCGGCGTCAGACAATGGATATTCCCGGCCCAACTCCTTGTATTTTATCGTTCCATATTGATGATAAGCCATTAAGTCAATCCTTTCCACGGAACCCTTATAATGCGAAAAAAGCTCCAGCGCGAAGTTAATGTTCTCCCGCGAGTCGTTGAGCGTTGGAATAAGAGGCATGCGGATTATCATCGGTTTGCCAATTTCCGCGAGCTTAACGAAGTTCTTGAGTATGAGTTCATTGGTTGCATCTGTGTTTCGGCGGAATTCTTCCTCATTTGCGCCTTTAAAGTCGAATAGGAGCAAATCCGCTTCCTCCAAAATCTTAAGGGCCAAATCGCTGACCGTATAGCCACAGGTATCAATCGCGACATGTATTCCGGAGTTTTGCAGTTTTTTCATGAGGGCGTAAGTGAATTCCGCCTGCACGGTCGGCTCACCACCCCCGATCGTCGCGCCTCCGCCTGAACGCTTATAGTATATCTCATCTTTCTTAAGTTCTGCGTAGACTTCATCCACAGTCATCCGCTTCCCAAAATGATTGAGAGCATCGAAATAACAAACATCGGTACATTTGTTGCAATTTGTACACAAGCTGCGATCAACTGTTATCTTATCCTCTTGTGGAACCGAGGACAGGAAGATCGCTTTTTCCGGACATGCGTCAATACATTTGCCGCACAAGGTGCAATTCTCCTGTGTAACCTTAAGTTCCACCGAATGGTTTTGCCCCTCAGGGTTGCAGCACCAAAGGCAACGCAACGGACAACCCTTCAAGAAAACCGTTGTTCGAATTCCATATCCGTCAACGAAAGAACCATGGACTATATTCCATACGATGCCGCTTATCGCATCTTCTCTTTTATTATTGTTAGCCTCCATGTTGCCTCACCCTTTCCATTATGTTCAGTAATTAGAGACAAATGCCCTGCATTTTAGGGCATTTCCATTTACTATTGTCCTACCGGGGACTTGCCGATGAAAGGCGCCGCCCCGCAATTTCGCAGCGAGGCGGCATTTCATTTTGAACCAACGAACGTCAGATAATTACTGGAGCACGATCTCGCGGCAGCTTAAACCGTCGACATTTCAACACGGGCAATGATATCCTCTTGCAGCTCAGGTCCGATTTCGACAAAATAGGCGCTGTAGGTCGCCACCCTCACAAGAAGATCCCTGTAGTTTTCCGGATGCGCCTGAGCAGCTCTCAGAACATCCGTGCTTACGATGTTGAATTGAACATGATACCCGCCGGTTTCAAAATAGGAACGGAGCACAGCGGCCAATTTTTTCATCTTTTCTTCAGTATCCAGAGCGTCCGGATTAATCTTGACATTTGAAACGTTTCCGTTGGTCATATTGAGAGAATTGATCTTGGCGACCGAGCGGAACGTTGAGGTAAGCCCGCTTGTGTTCCTGCCTTGATGCGGTGAGATGCCGCCTTCTGACAACGGGGTTTCCGCCTTGCGGCCGTCCGGCAAAGCAGCGACATTAGAGCCAAAGAATACGTTGCCGGTTGCTCCTGCGCAAGCGGCCGTATAGCGGTAGCCTGAAAAATTTCGAAGTTTGCCAAGAATTTCAGATGCAATTGCAAGGGCATTGTCCGTTATAGAGTCGACATAATCGTTGTCATTCCCATATTTCGGGGCACGCGACAAGAGCTGAAGAACCTCGTCCTCACCTTCAAAGTTCTTTTCCAAAGCGCCTATAAGTCTATCCATGGAGATCTTCTTGTCATCAAAGACGACCTTCTGAATAGCGGCCATCGAATCTCCCACATTCGGAATCCCAACCAAGGCCACGGATCTCGTGACAAACGGCATGTCGAGGGTCCAAATATCCGAACCCCTTTCAAGAGTGTTATCGTAAAAGCACGAGAGGAATGGATATCCGTAGTTTTCCGCATAAAGCTGTTGGTCAATATTAGCCATTGTCACGTGAACCGGAAGTAGCGCTTCGCATTGTTTTTTGTATGCTTCCCAAACGTTATCAATCGAGGTGAACTTTCTTGCATCGCCTGTCTTTGGTCCGATCTGCTTCTTGAGCACAAGCGAGTATCCATCATGAGCGCCAAATCCAACATCATTGGCATGGAGAAGAACCCCGTAATATTGTCCCACGACGAGCCGCCTACTTGCAACTCCCAGCATCCGCAGACAGCGTAGTTGCGCGCTTGCTCGATTGTTTTGCCATCGTGAAGCAACATTTCGATGGCTGTATCGTCACTAAAGAATTTAATTTTCCCCTGTAAATTTTTCGCCGTTTCAATGGCTTTTAAAACGAATGCGTCGGGAGTTTTATTGTGGATTCGAACACAAAGATCTTCAAGAGACAACCGAACGCTGTCATCCGCCTCCAGGAACAGATAAGATAGTTCGTTAACCGCGTCATTGCCTTCCTTATCCAACCCACCGAGCATCATAGTCGAGGTCATGGGGAAGCCGGTGTTAGAGCGGGAAACTTCATCGTCCTGGGCGATAACAGCGTCATTTAACTTTACCAAGAGCAGTGAAATTAATTCTTTTGCTTCATTCCGCGTTATCCTGCCATCCTTTATATCCCGACTGTAATAAGGGAATAGATACTGATCCGGCCGATGGAGGCTGAGGCCATAGCAATAGTTCTCATTATAGAGCGCGATATGTAGGAACCATACCGCCTGCAGCGCCTCATGGAATGTGCGGGGCGCATTTTCGGGTACCCACCGGCATATTTCAGCAATTTTATTTAACTCTTTTTTCCTTGCGCTATCCTTCTCGGATTTGGCCAAATTCTCTGCCAGCTCCGCATATCTGTGCGCGAATTTAATTACGCCCTGCATGCCGGCCTTTGCACCCTGCAACAGATTTGCCTTTTTGTAGCCGCCCGCTGTAGAATAGTCAGTTTTTTCAAGCTCGGCTTCTATGTCGCTGAGAATTCCCTTGACTCCGCGCCCAAGTGCTTTGGAGTAATCCGGTGCAACGTGACCGTTGTACATGTTGTTGTCGGCATGGGATGCAGCGATATCGATGATATAGTGAAGGTCTCTCATGCTCTCCGGTGTGGCAGCCTGCCACTTTTCCATCATCGACCTTCCCGTCCAAAATGGGATTAGCTCATCGTACAGAAGCCGCCTTTCTTCGTCGTCAAGTTTAATCATTTTATCAAACGGGCGCGTATCGATTGTATCTAAATACTTAGAATACCAGTCAAAACGGATTTCCGGCAACAGGGATGCGCCGACGATTTTATCGGTAGTCGTGCCCACAATCAGCTCCCCATCATAAATCGTTATTTTCTTGTCGGTGAGTATTTTTTCAAGGGTCTTCCCTCTTCTGATCGGCGCGGGTAGCGCCTCAAACTCTTTTTGCGCTTCCGTAACCAGACGCGCTCTTTCAACACTGAGCGCCGGACGGGACAGCATCATCTCCCTAAGCTTTGATACCCTCTCGGTTCTCGCTTCTACTGCGGCTGTTTTCATGTCTTTACCTCCTTATTTTTATTGTGATCTCACGTTCCTTTAGTCGATCTTGAAAAGTCTTCCATCTTGATCAAATCGGCAATTCCACCATCTGACTTTTAATTCTCACCTCCCTTACGCAAGGACAAATCCGAACACAGATGTATGTTTGATTCGTCGTGATTCTCAAATCCCATTTTAGTATTCAGCTCTGCCTTAATCCGATTGTTTTTGTTATTATTACTTTATCGGTAAAGCTCCGTTCATTTCGACGACGCCATGAGAAACGGTCTTCTTTTTAAAACTATAAGTAAGAAACAGTAAGGAAACCGTGCATAGCACGCAAAACAGAATCCAATTTAAAGTATAGGATGAAAATGAATCATAAAATTTCCCGGCTACAAAGGGGAGCAGCGTATTTCCAATGCCGTTAAAGATGGTTGCCGTCCCAAGGATTTTACTGTAATCTTTGTCACCGAAAAGATGCTGTGTAACAAGTGGCATAAAAAGCGATGCCAGCGTAAAACCAAACCCAAATAAAACTACAAAAAAGATATACGCTGACGGAAAGACTGGAATCACGAGCAAATCAACCATCGCGAGGATCATCATTAGCAAGCAGAAATAGGTTCCTCTTGCAACACCGAACCGATCACTCCCCCAACCCATGAGTATTTTTGCCGCTATTAATACGCCAAAAGCGGCGCTAACCACTGCTGAAGCCTTTGCAGAAGTAAATCCCAAGCTTACCAGATAGGACACACAGTGCATAACTGTGCCGCTGGCGATTCCACAAAGAATCATAAACGCAAAAGACATCGCCCAAAATCTTTTATCCTTTATCGCCTCTTTATATGGAATTCCTTCCGCCGGGTTGTCTTGCATCGTGGTTGCCTGTTTTTCCAAACCACCACTGTGATAGGCGGACGTAATCAACCAATAAATCAAACAACCACCCGCAAGAAAGAGAATTGCGATTGTAGCAAAACCCCATCTCCATCCAAAGCTGTAAATAATACCGTTTAGCACAGGATTGAACACCATTCCGCCTATCCCGCTGCCTGTAAACGCGATGCTCATTGCAACCCCTTTTCTCTTTTCCTTGAAAGCGCTGTTGATCATAATGGAAACAGGTAGTGTGGCTACGCCGATAAAGGCCAGCCCCATAATAGCGGCACAGATGTAAAACTGCCATAATTGGGAGGATGCGGAGAAACCTAATGCAAAGACTGTAATACAGCTCGAACACAGGATCATACATAGCTTGGGGCTGAAACGGTCGATAAACTTTGCCCAAAATGGCGACGAGATGATCATCCCTCCGTATATGATGGAAAAGGCAAGGGATATTGACGCCTTCGAAAAGCCCAATTCGTCCGCAATAGGTATAAGAAACTGTCCGCTGCAATTTGTGAGAATCCCATACGACAGGATCATAGCCAACATTCCGGCGATTATAATCTTCCATTCGTTTTTGTTCACCTGTATCCATCCTTTCTATGATCTATGATTTTTGAAGATCCATTTCATAAGTCCCGATTCTTGAACGACGGCATCAGTCCCCTACTTCTCAAAGTGGGAGTTACCGCTTAATGGCTGTCAGTGGGGGTCACAATCCCCGACTGATGCCTATAGTTCAACATTTTGAAATGCGCCGCCGAGAATTCCGCTTTTAGCGAAAACGGCGATGCGCGTTTCAAATTCGACAAGCGAATTTGAATATAAATGCCAAGTATAAACATGGCAAAGCGTTCTCACCCGCCTGACAACATGTATATAATTCGGAATTCATCTCCATCATGTAATGTATCTGCCAAATCGGCATGCTTGCCATTTACCAGCAGAAAAAATGATCGCACCGAATCCTTCCGAAAGTCATCCGAAAGCATTTCCTTGCACATTCTCAGCATTCCATCGGCATCTACCCCTTCAGGTACGTTTATTGTTTTGGAATGTGAACCGTCTGCAAATTCGAGCCCTGCCAACTTCACGATAACACTCATATCTCTAACCATTCGGGTATAAATCGGCGAGTACCGCCTCCAATCCCCCAATTATTTGAAGTGTCTCCCTTTTGGGAAGCATGTCATTCGTAGTCCATCCCAATGCGTCAAACAGGTTGTCTGCCAGCTTTTCACCGTCTACCGAAACAGTTTCAAACAAACCTTTCTCCGGGTTTCCTTTCAGAAGCCGAGGCGAAATTGTACACTTTTCCCGTGTAAGCCCCTCACGAAGATTAAAAGCATGTCGTATCGTATAAATTCGCTGTCCAAGAGCATGCATCTCCAATCGGCTATAGTTGAAGCCCGTTACAGCATTCAAGGTTTCCAGACGCGCCTCGTCATCTATCATGCCAAATAAAACCGCAAAATGGCACCAACCTGCTGAATTTACTATTTCAGCCGTAACCACACCCAATAAATCATCAAAACCGGTGTGGGAATAGTCATGCTTTATATCATTCGGCATAGCTGCTCCTCCCCGGGCGGAGGTTCCTTTCACATGACGACCCGGCGTCGGATCATATTGATAGGTTCTTACTAATCCCGGCGCAAGCCTTGAATCATGCAGCGGCGGTTCTATTCCCCCTGCGGTCACGAGATATTGCATCCCTTTTCCCAGCTTTTGTGATGCGTTTTGAGAGCCAAGGCTAAAGACTTTGCCGCATCCTTCATTTTTTACCATTCTTTCAACTAAGGACACCATTGCGTCGCCGTTTCCCCAACTCAAATCCAGCCCGTCTACATCTTCCGCAGTAAATACTCCATTGCAATAGCATTCCATGGCCCATGCCGCCGTATTGCCCACTGAAATGGTATCCAAACCACCTTCGTTGCAAAGATCATTACACTTTAACACAGCCAAGGGATCTGTTACTGTTGTTAGGCTTGCAAAAGCGCCAACAGTCTCATATTCCGGTCGGGCAGTATGCGCAAGCGGCCATTTGCCGGAATCCACTTTATAAAAAGCGCCGCACCGTAAAGGGCATGTTGAACAACCGTATCGCCCTACTTTATATTTAGGATCAAGTTCCGCGGTGGAAACACCTATAGCGTCCTCTTCGCTATAATCTAATAATCCTTTTCCGTCCCAGTTTTTTATGCCGGAATCATTTGACATGGCAAGGGCATTGAATGGCCCGGCCGTACCATGCGTTCCGAAGCCTTCGCAATGTTCTGCCAAAGGTTCCTTCATAATGGCTGCGATTTTTTCGTTTTGGGCGGTTAACGCGGCTTTGTCGAAAACCTCTACCTTGTGATTTCCGCGAACCACAATTGCTTTCAGCAGTTTAGAGCCCATCACGGCGCCGCTTCCGCCTCTTGCACACGCCCGATGACCGTCACTCATAATAGCTGCCATATACGACAGATTTTCGCCACCTGGCCCGATCATCGCGATATTGACCTTTTCGTCTCCGATGTCTTTTTTAATAGCGGCTTCCGTTTCCGTTACCGTCATGCCCCAATACTTGGAAGCGTCACGAATTTCAACAGAGCCATTATCGATCCAAATATACACCGGTTCTTCCGCGATACCTTTCACAAAAACCGCGTCAAAACCGGCCTTTTTAAGATCCGGGCCGAAATAACCGCCCCCATTTGCGTCGTTCCACATACCTGTGACCGGTGACTTGGACACCACGGTATATCTTCCGCCGAACAATGCGCCTGTTCCATTTAAGACACCGGAAACGAATCCTAGCATACTCTCAGGCGAAAATGGATGCGTTTTCACAGGCATCCCGTCATACAGTATTTTGGCCCCCAAACCCATTCCACTGTTGTAATGTTTCGCAAGCTCTTCCGGGAGATCACGGATATTGTAACTTTTGTCGCTCAAATCAACAAACAACATCTTTCCTACATAACCGTACATTTTTATATACCTCCGCTTTGTTCCCCATTTAATTTACTTATTATTGTAAATAGATGAGTACTGTCACCATATAAATATAAGACTTGAAAGGCTAGGCAAAGTTTGTATATTTCATTATCATTAATGTAACATTATTTTCATTGACTTGGGAAGCAATAAATGCTTATAATGTTTAAAGTGAAAAGTTTAAACAGATCTGATATTTGCCAGGTTCGTTTGGTTGAGGAGGGTGTCTTTATGGACGAAGAACGTTTGCGTAGATTTCACATGGTCGTAGATGAGGGGAGTTTTTCTAAAGCCGCGAAAATATTGTTTATATCTCCGCAGGCTTTGATACAACAGCTTAACGCATTGGAGAACGAGGTAGGTACACCTTTGTTAACGCGCAGTCCACAAGGAGTACAATGCACGCCGGCCGGGCAAATGTTTTATAAAAACACGAAGCATCTGTGCAATTACATTGAACAGGTGGTAGAGGAATGTAGACGAATTGGCAGTCAGTAAAAAGATATTCTGCGGGTAGGCGCCTGGGCGATGCCCATGTTCATACCAACGGTTTGCTTTGCGTTTTCAAGAAAATACCCCTTAATTGAAATCAATCAAGTGGAGATAAACTCAAAAGAATATTATAAACCGCTTTGGAATGACAGCGCGGATCTTGTTGAATCGGGCCTGTTTTCCATACAGGCCGAATCCGATCTTCTTTATACTAAAATAACGGAGTTCCAGCCTGTATGTATTTTTTCGGAGAGTCACCCCTTTTCAGGCAAATCCCGTATTGACTTGGAAGATCTAATAGGGATTCCCGTAGGTATCCCCAATAAACATTTTTTTGGATTTAAAGAAGAGCACAACGAAGTCATTGACAAGATTCATTTTGTAGAAAACACATATTCCAGGGAATCATCAACCTCAATATGTATCAGCGGCGGAGTTTGTATCAAGCCGCAGCCTTGTGCGAACACAATGTACCCCCTTTTATCAGCGCCCCTCAATTTTGACTTATTGGAGGTTGGAGTACTCACCCGAAAAGAATTATCGCCCAATGTTTCACTGTTTATAGAAGAAGCTGTGAAAGCGTTCAATATTTTTAAATAGATAGAGCCGGCACAAGCTTTACAAAGCTTTATGAATGCTCTTGCCCCCTTAAAACAGGATGACAAAATATACCCCTACCGAGGTGCTACTGCCAAATAGCGCGACGGGTTTGCCAAAGAATTCTATTGTGATGGTACAGCAAGTTCGGCCGGTCGCACATGTAAGGTTGAAAGCGCCGACAAGCAAACTGGAGGGCGAGAGGCTGCGTGAGGATATTCGCGAGGCGATCAGAATGTATTTTGAGGTTTAGTGGGTTTCCTTTTTTCCAGGTCAGTGAAAACGCAGCACAATTTGGATTCTGATTCTTCCGCTAACGCTTATAATGATAAAACAACTGCGCTCCCTCTGTGAGGTCGCGCAGTTTTAAATAAAATCCACCGCAATAAGTCTTAGCCCGTACAGGTCAGCCGCCTGCACAATTCATACGCGTATTGATCCCCTCTCTCCTACTCAACTCCTGATATCGTGCGTACGACATGCCACGCTTCGTGAAAGCAATCATAAATCTTGCGCCCGGCTTTGCAATCGCCGATGGTAAACACTTCCGCTCCCACGCCTTTGAATTGCTCCGCCTCGTCCTTTTTCGCGACGAGTCCTGTCGCCGCAACCGCCGTGTCAATGCTTATTTTATGTACTTCCCCGCCGGCGTCTTCATAGCTTAAGCTGTTATCCTGCACAGATATCACTTTACTGGAAGTATGGACGGCAACATCAGCCTCATCCAGTTTCATT
The DNA here is from genome assembly GCA_031893035.1 of Dermolepida albohirtum. Lineage (NCBI taxonomy): Eukaryota > Metazoa > Arthropoda > Insecta > Coleoptera > Scarabaeidae > Dermolepida > Dermolepida albohirtum. The sequence continues at coordinate 9,158 of JAVIWB010001066.1, forward strand.
TTGACAGCCGTATGTGATAGGGGTTCCTCATTCATGCCGATATCCGCCAGCATTTCAAAGATTTCAACTTTTTTCCCATTCTTAGCAAGGTGCAGCGCTGTTTCCGTTCCAATCAGGCCGCCTCCTATTACCGCCACTTTCTTACCGGCCTGGTCAATATTGTTTAACACCACATCCGGCGTTAACGCCTTGTCGATCCCCTCAATCGGAATGCGCAGATAACGCGAACCGATCGCTACAATAACCGCGTCAGGTTTCAGGCTCTTGATAAAATCGGCGTTGGCTTCCTGGTTCATGTAAACTTTAACATTACTCTTTTCGACTTGGCGAATAAGCCACTTTAACAGGTCTGCTCCCTCACTTTTAAAAGAAGGCTGCGTCGCTTCACGGAAATGCCCGCCCAATTGATCGCTTTTTTCAATCAATTTTACTTTATGCCCATATAAATCGGCTACCCTGGCGGCTTCCATGCCCGCGACTCCACCCCCAACAATAACGACGTTTTTAGGCGTATCCGTTCTTTTAATCCGGTATTCCTTTTCGCGTCCGGCTTGGGGTTCACTTCGCAGCGCATGGGACAGCCGGCAAAGAACAGAGAGATACAGCCTTCGTGTCCACGGCAGCACGCGCGTATATCCTCCACGCGATTTTCTATAACCTTATTCGGTAGATACGGGTCGGCAATCAGGGCCCGCCCATAAGCGATCATATCGGCCGAACCATCTTCCAGCGCCTTTTCTCCTAATTCAGCATTGAGAGCGCCAACCGCCATAACAGGAATCTTGACCGCCTTTTTCATCTCCCTGGCCAAATGAACAATCGGCGCCTGGGGAATATAGAGCGGCATAATCATCCAACCCGCCATCGTCTCGTAGTTGCCCGCGGATACATGAATATAATCCACTTGGTCTTCAATGGTTTTGGCAAATGCCGTCGTATCTTCTATCGTCAGACCGCCATCCACAAACTCGGCGCCCTTTCCAACCCTACAATAAAACATTGCCAAAACTTCAGATTTTCAATTTGTTAAACCCCCC
>JAVIWB010001067.1:0-101680 GCA_031893035.1 Dermolepida albohirtum
CAAGTTGCGAAAATCGCGAAAATTTTGGATTTTCGTTCAAATCGGCATGCTATCTCGCGAACCAAGGGCCTCTCGGCGACGGCGCGGACACTGCCGGATGCGTATTGACGTCCGGAATCGACTGCTTCAAACCGGAACCTGCTACGACGTCGCGTTCTCGAGTTATGACCGGAAAACCGAAAATTTTTGCGAAAATTCAAACTGCCACTGCGGCCAAACGGTTCGCTCTACAGCGATGCGCTTGTGCTCATTTTAATCCTTGTGAAGAGTGGCGATGGGACGAAAAATGTGGAAGCTATGGCCGTTTGACGATTTTTGCGATTTTTTTGAACCTCAAGTGATGAAATTTAAAAAACGGAAAAATCAAAGTGTGGATTTTCGACGTTTTGATGACTCTATTTTATGTATTCGAACCCGCTGATTACGAAAAACGCATCGGGAATGCGCTAGCTCTTTCGGTTCTCGAGATATTCGCGAAAAACTAAATTTGGTGAAATCGAAAAAATTAAAATTGCGATTTTCGCCGTTTCGATGGTCCTATCGTACGTATTTTGATCTCCTGATTCAGAAACAACCCCTACTTGGCATCGTATCTCTTACGGTTCTCGAAAAAAATAAAGTTGCGATTTTCGCCGATTCGATGGTTCTATCTTATGTATTTTGATCTGCTGATTCAGAAAATGTACCTATTTGGCATCGTATCTCTTTCGGTTCTCGAGATATTCGCAAAAAACACTTTTGCAAGTTGCGAAAATCGCGAAAAATTTGGATTTTCGTTCAAATCGGCATGCTATCTCGCGAACCAAGGGCCTCTCGGCGACGGCGCGGACACTGCCGGATGCGTATTGACGTCCGGAATCGACTGCTTCAAACCGGAACCTGCTACGACGTCGCGTTCTCGAGTTATGACCGGAAAACCGAAAATTTTTGCGAAAATTCAAACTGCCACTGCGGCCAAACGGTTCGCTCTACAGCGATGCGCTTGTGCTCATTTTAATCCTTGTGAAGAGTACATTCATTGGTGAAAATTTTGTGGCGATGGGACGAAAAATGTGGAAGCTATGGCCGTTTGACGATTTTTGCGATTTTTTTAACCTCAAGTGATGAAATTTAAAAAACGGAAAAATCAAAGGTGGATTTTCGACGTTTTGATGACTCTATTTTCTGTATTCGAACCCGCTGATTACGAAAAACGCATCGGGAATGCGCTAGCTCTTTCGGTTCTCGAGATATTCGCGAAAAACTAAATTTGGTGAAGTCGAAAAATTAAAATTGCGATTTTCGCCGTTTCCATGGTCCTATCGTACGTATTTTGATCTCCTGATTTAGAGAAACAACCCCTACTTGGCATCGTATCTCTTACGGTTCTCGAAAAAAATAAAGTTGCGATTTTCGCCGATTTGATGGTTCTATCTTATGTATTTTGATCTGCTGATTCAGAAATGTACCTATTTGGCATCGTATCTCTTTCGGTTCTCGAGATATTCGCAAAAAACACTTTTGCAAGTTGCGAAAATCGCGAAAATTTTGGATTTTCGTTCAAATCGGCATGCTATCTCGCGAACCAAGGGCCTCTCGGCGACGGCGCGGACACTGCCGGATGCGTATTGACGTCCGGAATCGACTGCTTCAAACCGGAACCTGCTACGACGTCGCGTTCTCGAGTTATGACCGGAAAACCGAAAATTTTTGCGAAAATTCAAACTGCCACTGCGGCCAAACGGTTCGCTCTACAGCGATGCGCTTGTGCTCATTTTAATCCTTGTGAAGAGTACATTCATTGGTGAAAATTTTGTGGCGATGGGACGAAAAATGTGGAAGCTATGGCCGTTTGACGATTTTTGCGATTTTTTTGAACCTCAAGTGATGAAATTTAAAAAACGGAAAAATCAAAGTGTGGATTTTCGACGTTTTGATGACTCTATTTTATGTATACGAACCCGCTGATTACGAAAAACGCATCGGGAATGCGCTAGCTCTTTCGGTTCTCGAGATATTCGCGAAAAAACTAAATTGGTGAAATCGAAAAAATTAAAATTGCGATTTTCGCCGTTTCGATGGTCCTATCGTACGTATTTTGATCTCCTGATTCAGAAACAACCCCTACTTGGCATCGTATCTCTTACGGTTCTCGAAAAAATAAAGTTGCGATTTTCGCCGATTCGATGGTTCTATCTTATGTATTTTGATCTGCTGATTCAGAAAATGTACCTATTTGGCATCGTATCTCTTTCGGTTCTCGAGATATTCGCAAAAAACACTTGCAAGTTGCGAAAATCGCGAAAATTTTGGATTTTCGTTCAAATCGGCATGCTATCTCGCGAACCAAGGGCCTCTCGGCGACGGCGCGGACACTGCCGGATGCGTATTGACGTCCGGAATCGAATGCTTCAAACCGGAACCTGCTACGACGTCGCGTTCTCGAGTTATGACCGGAAAACCGAAAATTTTTGCGAAAATTCAAACTGCCACTGCAGCCAAACGGTTCGCTCTACAGCGATGCGCTTGTGCTCATTTTAATCCTTGTGAAGAGTACATTCATTGGTGAAAATTTTGTGGCGATAGGACGAAAAATGTGGAAGCTATGGCCGTTTGACGATTTTTGCGATTTTTTTGAACCTCAAGTGATGAAATTTAAAAAACGGAAAAATCAAAGTGTGGATTTTCGACGTTTTGATGACTCTATTTTATGTATTCGAACCCGCTGATTACGAAAAACGCATCGGGAATGCGCTAGCTCTTTCGGTTCTCGAGATATTCGCGAAAAACTAAATTTGGTGAAATCGAAAAAATTAAAATTGCGATTTTCGCCGTTTCGATGGTCCTATCGTACGTATTTTGATCTCCTGATTCAGAAACAACCCCTACTTGGCATCGTATCTCTTACGGTTCTCGAAAAAAATAAAGTTGCGATTTTCGCCGATTCGATGGTTCTATCTTATGTATTTTGATCTGCTGATTCAGAAAATGTACCTATTTGGCATCGTATCTCTTTCGGTTCTCGAGATATTCGCAAAAAACACTTTTGCAAGTTGCGAAAATCGCGAAAATTTTGGATTTTCGTTCAAATCGGCATGCTATCTCGCGAACCAAGGGCCTCTCGGCGACGGCGCGGACACTGCCGGATGCGTATTGACGTCCGGAATCGAATGCTTCAAACCGGAACCTGCTACGACGTCGCGTTCTCGAGTTATGACCGGAAAACCGAAAATTTTTGCGAAAATTCAAACTGCCACTGCGGCCAAACGGTTCGCTCTACAGCGATGCGCTTGTGCTCATTTTAATCCTTGTGAAGAGTACATTCATTGGTGAAAATTTTGTGGCGATAGGACGAAAAATGTGGAAGCTATGGCCGTTTGACGATTTTTGCGATTTTTTTGAACCTCAAGTGATGAAATTTAAAAAACGGAAAAATCAAAGTGTGGATTTTCGACGTTTTGATGACTCTATTTTATGTATTCGAACCCGCTGATTACGAAAAACGCATCGGGAATGCGCTAGCTCTTTCGGTTCTCGAGATATTCGCGAAAAACTAAATTTGGTGAAATCGAAAAAATTAAAATTGCGATTTTCGCCGTTTCGATGGTCCTATCGTACGTATTTTGATCTCCTGATTCAGAAACAACCCCTACTTGGCATCGTATCTCTTACGGTTCTCGAAAAAAATAAAGTTGCGATTTTCGCCGATTCGATGGTTCTATCTTATGTATTTTGATCTGCTGATTCAGAAAATGTACCTATTTGGCATCGTATCTCTTTCGGTTCTCGAGATATTCGCAAAAAACACTTTTGCAAGTTGCGAAAATCGCGAAAATTTTGGATTTTCGTTCAAATCGGCATGCTATCTCGCGAACCAAGGGCCTCTCGGCGACGGCGCGGACACTGCCGGATGCGTATTGACGTCCGGAATCGAATGCTTCAAACCGGAACCTGCTACGACGTCGCGTTCTCGAGTTATGACCGGAAAACCGAAAATTTTTGCGAAAATTCAAACTGCCACTGCGGCCAAACGGTTCGCTCTACAGCGATGCGCTTGTGCTCATTTTAATCCTTGTGAAGAGTACATTCATTGGTGAAAATTTTGTGGCGATAGGACGAAAAATGTGGAAGCTATGGCCGTTTGACGATTTTTGCGATTTTTTTGAACCTCAAGTGATGAAATTTAAAAAACGGAAAAATCAAAGTGTGGATTTTCGACGTTTTGATGACTCTATTTTATGTATTCGAACCCGCTGATTACGAAAAACGCATCGGGAATGCGCTAGCTCTTTCGGTTCTCGAGATATTCGCGAAAAACTAAATTTGGTGAAATCGAAAAAATTAAAATTGCGATTTTCGCCGTTTCGATGGTCCTATCGTACGTATTTTGATCTCCTGATTCAGAAACAACCCCTACTTGGCATCGTATCTCTTACGGTTCTCGAAAAAAATAAAGTTGCGATTTTCGCCGATTCGATGGTTCTATCTTATGTATTTTGATCTGCTGATTCAGAAAATGTACCTATTTGGCATCGTATCTCTTTCGGTTCTCGAGATATTCGCAAAAAACACTTTTGCAAGTTGCGAAAATCGCGAAAATTTTGGATTTTCGTTCAAATCGGCATGCTATCTCGCGAACCAAGGGCCTCTCGGCGACGGCGCGGACACTGCCGGATGCGTATTGACGTCCGGAATCGAATGCTTCAAACCGGAACCTGCTACGACGTCGCGTTCTCGAGTTATGACCGGAAAACCGAAAATTTTTGCGAAAATTCAAACTGCCACTGCGGCCAAACGGTTCGCTCTACAGCGATGCGCTTGTGCTCATTTTAATCCTTGTGAAGAGTACATTCATTGGTGAAAATTTTGTGGCGATAGGACGAAAAATGTGGAAGCTATGGCCGTTTGACGATTTTTGCGATTTTTTTGAACCTCAAGTGATGAAATTTAAAAAACGGAAAAATCAAAGTGTGGATTTTCGACGTTTTGATGACTCTATTTTATGTATTCGAACCCGCTTATTACGAAAAACGCATCGGGAATGCGCTAGCTCTTTCGGTTCTCGAGATATTCGCGAAAAACTAAATTTGGTGAAATCGAAAAAATTAAAATTGCGATTTTCGCCGTTTCGATGGTCCTATCGTACGTATTTTGATCTCCTGATTCAGAAACAACCCCTACTTGGCATCGTATCTCTTACGGTTCTCGAAAAAAATAAAGTTGCGATTTTCGCCGATTCGATGGTTCTATCTTATGTATTTTGATCTGCTGATTCAGAAAATGTACCTATTTGGCATCGTATCTCTTTCGGTTCTCGAGATATTCGCAAAAAACACTTTTGCAAGTTGCGAAAATCGCGAAAATTTTGGATTTTCGTTCAAATCGGCATGCTATCTCGCGAACCAAGGGCCTCTCGGCGACGGCGCGGACACTGCCGGATGCGTATTGACGTCCGGAATCGAATGCTTCAAACCGGAACCTGCTACGACGTCGCGTTCTCGAGTTATGACCGGAAAACCGAAAATTTTTGCGAAAATTCAAACTGCCACTGCGGCCAAACGGTTCGCTCTACAGCGATGCGCTTGTGCTCATTTTAATCCTTGTGAAGAGTACATTCATTGGTGAAAATTTTGTGGCGATAGGACGAAAAATGTGGAAGCTATGGCCGTTTGACGATTTTTGCGATTTTTTTGAACCTCAAGTGATGAAATTTAAAAAACGGAAAAATCAAAGTGTGGATTTTCGACGTTTTGATGACTCTATTTTATGTATTCGAACCCGCTGATTACGAAAAACGCATCGGGAATGCGCTAGCTCTTTCGGTTCTCGAGATATTCGCGAAAAACTAAATTTGGTGAAATCGAAAAAATTAAAATTGCGATTTTCGCCGTTTCGATGGTCCTATCGTACGTATTTTGATCTCCTGATTCAGAAACAACCCCTACTTGGCATCGTATCTCTTACGGTTCTCGAAAAAAATAAAGTTGCGATTTTCGCCGATTCGATGGTTCTATCTTATGTATTTTGATCTGCTGATTCAGAAAATGTACCTATTTGGCATCGTATCTCTTTCGGTTCTCGAGATATTCGCAAAAAACACTTTTGCAAGTTGCGAAAATCGCGAAAATTTTGGATTTTCGTTCAAATCGGCATGCTATCTCGCGAACCAAGGGCCTCTCGGCGACGGCGCGGACACTGCCGGATGCGTATTGACGTCCGGAATCGAATGCTTCAAACCGGAACCTGCTACGACGTCGCGTTCTCGAGTTATGACCGGAAAACCGAAAATTTTTGCGAAAATTCAAACTGCCACTGCGGCCAAACGGTTCGCTCTACAGCGATGCGCTTGTGCTCATTTTAATCCTTGTGAAGAGTACATTCATTGGTGAAAATTTTGTGGCGATAGGACGAAAAATGTGGAAGCTATGGCCGTTTGACGATTTTTGCGATTTTTTTGAACCTCAAGTGATGAAATTTAAAAAACGGAAAAATCAAAGTGTGGATTTTCGACGTTTTGATGACTCTATTTTATGTATTCGAACCCGCTGATTACGAAAAACGCATCGGGAATGCGCTAGCTCTTTCGGTTCTCGAGATATTCGCGAAAAACTAAATTTGGTGAAATCGAAAAAATTAAAATTGCGATTTTCGCCGTTTCGATGGTCCTATCGTACGTATTTTGATCTCCTGATTCAGAAACAACCCCTACTTGGCATCGTATCTCTTACGGTTCTCGAAAAAAATAAAGTTGCGATTTTCGCCGATTCGATGGTTCTATCTTATGTATTTTGATCTGCTGATTCAGAAAATGTACCTATTTGGCATCGTATCTCTTTCGGTTCTCGAGATATTCGCAAAAAACACTTTTGCAAGTTGCGAAAATCGCGAAAATTTTGGATTTTCGTTCAAATCGGCATGCTATCTCGCGAACCAAGGGCCTCTCGGCGACGGCGCGGACACTGCCGGATGCGTATTGACGTCCGGAATCGAATGCTTCAAACCGGAACCTGCTACGACGTCGCGTTCTCGAGTTATGACCGGAAAACCGAAAATTTTTGCGAAAATTCAAACTGCCACTGCGGCCAAACGGTTCGCTCTACAGCGATGCGCTTGTGCTCATTTTAATCCTTGTGAAGAGTACATTCATTGGTGAAAATTTTGTGGCGATAGGACGAAAAATGTGGAAGCTATGGCCGTTTGACGATTTTTGCGATTTTTTTGAACCTCAAGTGATGAAATTTAAAAAACGGAAAAATCAAAGTGTGGATTTTCGACGTTTTGATGACTCTATTTTATGTATTCGAACCCGCTGATTACGAAAAACGCATCGGGAATGCGCTAGCTCTTTCGGTTCTCGAGATATTCGCGAAAAACTAAATTTGGTGAAATCGAAAAAATTAAAATTGCGATTTTCGCCGTTTCGATGGTCCTATCGTACGTATTTTGATCTCCTGATTCAGAAACAACCCCTACTTGGCATCGTATCTCTTACGGTTCTCGAAAAAAATAAAGTTGCGATTTTCGCCGATTCGATGGTTCTATCTTATGTATTTTGATCTGCTGATTCAGAAAATGTACCTATTTGGCATCGTATCTCTTTCGGTTCTCGAGATATTCGCAAAAAACACTTTTGCAAGTTGCGAAAATCGCGAAAATTTTGGATTTTCGTTCAAATCGGCATGCTATCTCGCGAACCAAGGGCCTCTCGGCGACGGCGCGGACACTGCCGGATGCGTATTGACGTCCGGAATCGAATGCTTCAAACCGGAACCTGCTACGACGTCGCGTTCTCGAGTTATGACCGGAAAACCGAAAATTTTTGCGAAAATTCAAACTGCCACTGCGGCCAAACGGTTCGCTCTACAGCGATGCGCTTGTGCTCATTTTAATCCTTGTGAAGAGTACATTCATTGGTGAAAATTTTGTGGCGATAGGACGAAAAATGTGGAAGCTATGGCCGTTTGACGATTTTTGCGATTTTTTTGAACCTCAAGTGATGAAATTTAAAAAACGGAAAAATCAAAGTGTGGATTTTCGACGTTTTGATGACTCTATTTTATGTATTCGAACCCGCTGATTACGAAAAACGCATCGGGAATGCGCTAGCTCTTTCGGTTCTCGAGATATTCGCGAAAAACTAAATTTGGTGAAATCGAAAAAATTAAAATTGCGATTTTCGCCGTTTCGATGGTCCTATCGTACGTATTTTGATCTCCTGATTCAGAAACAACCCCTACTTGGCATCGTATCTCTTACGGTTCTCGAAAAAAATAAAGTTGCGATTTTCGCCGATTCGATGGTTCTATCTTATGTATTTTGATCTGCTGATTCAGAAAATGTACCTATTTGGCATCGTATCTCTTTCGGTTCTCGAGATATTCGCAAAAAACACTTTTGCAAGTTGCGAAAATCGCGAAAATTTTGGATTTTCGTTCAAATCGGCATGCTATCTCGCGAACCAAGGGCCTCTCGGCGACGGCGCGGACACTGCCGGATGCGTATTGACGTCCGGAATCGAATGCTTCAAACCGGAACCTGCTACGACGTCGCGTTCTCGAGTTATGACCGGAAAACCGAAAATTTTTGCGAAAATTCAAACTGCCACTGCGGCCAAACGGTTCGCTCTACAGCGATGCGCTTGTGCTCATTTTAATCCTTGTGAAGAGTACATTCATTGGTGAAAATTTTGTGGCGATAGGACGAAAAATGTGGAAGCTATGGCCGTTTGACGATTTTTGCGATTTTTTTGAACCTCAAGTGATGAAATTTAAAAAACGGAAAAATCAAAGTGTGGATTTTCGACGTTTTGATGACTCTATTTTATGTATTCGAACCCGCTGATTACGAAAAACGCATCGGGAATGCGCTAGCTCTTTCGGTTCTCGAGATATTCGCGAAAAACTAAATTTGGTGAAATCGAAAAAATTAAAATTGCGATTTTCGCCGTTTCGATGGTCCTATCGTACGTATTTTGATCTCCTGATTCAGAAACAACCCCTACTTGGCATCGTATCTCTTACGGTTCTCGAAAAAAATAAAGTTGCGATTTTCGCCGATTCGATGGTTCTATCTTATGTATTTTGATCTGCTGATTCAGAAAATGTACCTATTTGGCATCGTATCTCTTTCGGTTCTCGAGATATTCGCAAAAAACACTTTTGCAAGTTGCGAAAATCGCGAAAATTTTGGATTTTCGTTCAAATCGGCATGCTATCTCGCGAACCAAGGGCCTCTCGGCGACGGCGCGGACACTGCCGGATGCGTATTGACGTCCGGAATCGAATGCTTCAAACCGGAACCTGCTACGACGTCGCGTTCTCGAGTTATGACCGGAAAACCGAAAATTTTTGCGAAAATTCAAACTGCCACTGCGGCCAAACGGTTCGCTCTACAGCGATGCGCTTGTGCTCATTTTAATCCTTGTGAAGAGTACATTCATTGGTGAAAATTTTGTGGCGATAGGACGAAAAATGTGGAAGCTATGGCCGTTTGACGATTTTTGCGATTTTTTTGAACCTCAAGTGATGAAATTTAAAAAACGGAAAAATCAAAGTGTGGATTTTCGACGTTTTGATGACTCTATTTTATGTATTCGAACCCGCTGATTACGAAAAACGCATCGGGAATGCGCTAGCTCTTTCGGTTCTCGAGATATTCGCGAAAAACTAAATTTGGTGAAATCGAAAAAATTAAAATTGCGATTTTCGCCGTTTCGATGGTCCTATCGTACGTATTTTGATCTCCTGATTCAGAAACAACCCCTACTTGGCATCGTATCTCTTACGGTTCTCGAAAAAAATAAAGTTGCGATTTTCGCCGATTCGATGGTTCTATCTTATGTATTTTGATCTGCTGATTCAGAAAATGTACCTATTTGGCATCGTATCTCTTTCGGTTCTCGAGATATTCGCAAAAAACACTTTTGCAAGTTGCGAAAATCGCGAAAATTTTGGATTTTCGTTCAAATCGGCATGCTATCTCGCGAACCAAGGGCCTCTCGGCGACGGCGCGGACACTGCCGGATGCGTATTGACGTCCGGAATCGAATGCTTCAAACCGGAACCTGCTACGACGTCGCGTTCTCGAGTTATGACCGGAAAACCGAAAATTTTTGCGAAAATTCAAACTGCCACTGCGGCCAAACGGTTCGCTCTACAGCGATGCGCTTGTGCTCATTTTAATCCTTGTGAAGAGTACATTCATTGGTGAAAATTTTGTGGCGATAGGACGAAAAATGTGGAAGCTATGGCCGTTTGACGATTTTTGCGATTTTTTTGAACCTCAAGTGATGAAATTTAAAAAACGGAAAAATCAAAGTGTGGATTTTCGACGTTTTGATGACTCTATTTTATGTATTCGAACCCGCTGATTACGAAAAACGCATCGGGAATGCGCTAGCTCTTTCGGTTCTCGAGATATTCGCGAAAAACTAAATTTGGTGAAATCGAAAAAATTAAAATTGCGATTTTCGCCGTTTCGATGGTCCTATCGTACGTATTTTGATCTCCTGATTCAGAAACAACCCCTACTTGGCATCGTATCTCTTACGGTTCTCGAAAAAAATAAAGTTGCGATTTTCGCCGATTCGATGGTTCTATCTTATGTATTTTGATCTGCTGATTCAGAAAATGTACCTATTTGGCATCGTATCTCTTTCGGTTCTCGAGATATTCGCAAAAAACACTTTTGCAAGTTGCGAAAATCGCGAAAATTTTGGATTTTCGTTCAAATCGGCATGCTATCTCGCGAACCAAGGGCCTCTCGGCGACGGCGCGGACACTGCCGGATGCGTATTGACGTCCGGAATCGAATGCTTCAAACCGGAACCTGCTACGACGTCGCGTTCTCGAGTTATGACCGGAAAACCGAAAATTTTTGCGAAAATTCAAACTGCCACTGCGGCCAAACGGTTCGCTCTACAGCGATGCGCTTGTGCTCATTTTAATCCTTGTGAAGAGTACATTCATTGGTGAAAATTTTGTGGCGATAGGACGAAAAATGTGGAAGCTATGGCCGTTTGACGATTTTTGCGATTTTTTTGAACCTCAAGTGATGAAATTTAAAAAACGGAAAAATCAAAGTGTGGATTTTCGACGTTTTGATGACTCTATTTTATGTATTCGAACCCGCTGATTACGAAAAACGCATCGGGAATGCGCTAGCTCTTTCGGTTCTCGAGATATTCGCGAAAAACTAAATTTGGTGAAATCGAAAAAATTAAAATTGCGATTTTCGCCGTTTCGATGGTCCTATCGTACGTATTTTGATCTCCTGATTCAGAAACAACCCCTACCTGGCATCGTATCTCTTACGGTTCTCGAAAAAAATAAAGTTGCGATTTTCGCCGATTCGATGGTTCTATCTTATGTATTTTGATCTGCTGATTCAGAAAATGTACCTATTTGGCATCGTATCTCTTTCGGTTCTCGAGATATTCGCGAAAAACTAAATTTGGTGAAATCGAAAAAATTAAAATTACGGTTTTCGCCGTTTCGATGGTCCTATCGTACGTATTTTGATCTCCTGATTCAGAAACAACCTCTACTTGGCATCGTATCTCTTACGGTTCTCGAAAAAAATAAAGTTGCGATTTTCGCCGATTCGATGGTTCTATCTTATGTATTTTGATCTGCTGATTCAGAAAATGTACCTATTTGGCATCGTATCTCTTTCGGTTCTCGAGATATTCGCAAAAAACACTTTTGCAAGTTGCGAAAATCGCGAAAATTTTGGTTTTTCGTTCAAATCGGCATGCTATCTCGCGAACCAAGGGCCTCTCGGCGACGGCGCGGACACTGCCGGATGCGTATTGACGTCCGGAATCGAATGCTTCAAACCGGAACCTGCTACGACGTCGCGTTCTCGAGTTATGACCGGAAAACCGAAAATTTTTGCGAAAATTCAAACTGCCACTGCGGCCAAACGGTTCGCTCTACAGCGATGCGCTTGTGCTCATTTTAATCCTTGTGAAGAGTACATTCATTGGTGAAAATTTTGTGGCGATAGGACGAAAAATGTGGAAGCTATGGCCGTTTGACGATTTTTGCGATTTTTTTGAACCTCAAGTGATGAAATTTAAAAAACGGAAAAATCAAAGTGTGGATTTTCGACGTTTTGATGACTATATTTTATGTATTCGAACCCGCTGATTACGAAAAACGCATCGGGAATGCGCTAGCTCTTTCGGTTCTCGAGATATTCGCGAAAAACTAAATTTGGTGAAATCGAAAAAATTAAAATTGCGATTTTCGCCGTTTCGATGGTCCTATCGTACGTATTTTGATCTCCTGATTCAGAAACAACCCCTACCTGGCATCGTATCTCTTACGGTTCTCGAAAAAAATAAAGTTGCGATTTTCGCCGATTCGATGGTTCTATCTTATGTATTTTGATCTGCTGATTCAGAAAATGTACCTATTTGGCATCGTATCTCTTTCGGTTCTCGAGATATTCGCCAAAAACACTTTTGCAAGTTGCGAAAATCGCGAAAATTTTGGATTTTCGTTCAAATCGGAATGCTATCTCGCGAACCAAGGGCCACTCGGCGACGGCGCGGACACTGCCGGATGCGTATTGACGTCCGGAATCGAATGCTCCAAACCGGAACCTACTACGACGTCGCGTTCTCGAGTTATGACCGGAAAACCGAAAATTTTTGCGAAAATTCAAACTGCCACTGCGGCCAAACGGTTCGCTCTACAGCGATGCGCTTGTGCTCATTTTAATCCTTGTGAAGAGTACATTCATTGGGGAAAATTTTGTGGCGATAGGACGAAAAATGTGGAAGCTATGGCCGTTTGACGATTTTTGCGATTTTTTTGAACCTCAAGTGATGAAATTTAAAAAACGGAAAAATCAAAGTGTGGATTTTCGACGTTTTGATGACTCTATTTTATGTATTCGAACCCGCTGATTACAAAAAACGCATCGGGAATGCGCTAGCTCTTTCGGTTCTCGAGATATTCGCGAAAAACTAAATTTGGTGAAATCGAAAAAATTAAAATTACGATTTTCGCCGTTTCGATGGTCCTATCGTACGTATTTTGATCTCCTGATTCAGAAACAACCCCTACCTGGCATCGTATCTCTTACGGTTCTCGAAAAAAATAAAGTTGCGATTTTCGCCGATTCGATGGTTCTATCTTATGTATTTTGATCTGCTGATTCAGAAAATGTACCTATTTGGCATCGTATCTCTTTCGGTTCTCGAGATATTCGCGAAAAACTAAATTTGGTGAAATCGAAAAAATTAAAATTGCGATTTTCGCCGTTTCGATGGTCCTATCGTACGTATTTTGATCTCCTGATTCAGAAACAACCTCTACTTGGCATCGTATCTCTTACGGTTCTCGAAAAAAATAAAGTTGCGATTTTCGCCGATTCGATGGTTCTATCTTATGTATTTTGATCTGCTGATTCAGAAAATGTACCTATTTGGCATCGTATCTCTTTCGGTTCTCGAGATATTCGCAAAAAACACTTTTGCAAGTTGCGAAAATCGCGAAAATTTTGGATTTTCGTTCAAATCGGCATGCTATCTCGCGAACCAAGGGCCTCTCGGCGACGGCGCGGACACTGCCGGATGCGTATTGACGTCCGGAATCGAATGCTTCAAACCGGAACCTGCTACGACGTCGCGTTCTCGAGTTATGACCGGAAAACCGAAAATTTTTGCGAAAATTCAAACTGCCACTGCGGCTAAACGGTTCGCTCTACAGCGATGCGCTTGTGCTCATTTTAATCCTTGTGAAGAGTACATTCATTGGTGAAAATTTTGTGGCGATAGGACGAAAAATGTGGAAGCTATGGCCGTTTGACGATTTTTGCGATTTTTTTGAACCTCAAGTGATGAAATTTAAAAAACGGAAAAATCAAAGTGTGGATTTTCGACGTTTTGATGACTCTATTTTATGTATTCGAACCCGCTGATTACGAAAAACGCATCGGGAATGCGCTAGCTCTTTCGGTTCTCGAGATATTCGCGAAAAACTAAATTTGGTGAAATCGAAAAAATTAAAATTGCGATTTTCGCCGTTTCGATGGTCCTATCGTACGTATTTTGATCTCCTGATTCAGAAACAACCCCTACTTGGCATCGTATCTCTTACGGTTCTCGAAAAAAAAAAAGTTGCGATTTTCGCCGATTCGATGGTTCTATCTTATGTATTTTGATCTGCTGATTCAGAAAATGTACCTATTTGGCATCGTATCTCTTTCGGTTCTCGAGATATTCGCGAAAAACTAAATTTGGTGAAATCGAAAAAATTAAAATTGCGATTTTCGCCGTTTCGATGGTCCTATCGTACGTATTTTGATCTCCTGATTCAGAAACAACCCCTACCTGGCATCGTATCTCTTACGGTTCTCGAAAAAAATAAAGTTGCGATTTTCGCCGATTCGATGGTTCTATCTTATGTATTTTGATCTGCTGATTCAGAAAATGTACCTATTTGGCATCGTATCTCTTTCGGTTCTCGAGATATTCGCAAAAAACACTTTTGCAAGTTGCGAAAATCGCGAAAATTTTGGTTTTTCGTTCAAATCGGCATGCTATCTCGCGAACCAAGGGCCTCTGACGTCCGGAATCGAATGCTTCGACCCGGAACCTGCTACGACGTCGCGTTCTCGAGTTATGACCGGAAAACCGAAAATTTTTGCGAAAATTCAAACTGCCACTGCGGCCAAACGGTTCGCTCTACAGCGATGCGCTTGTGCTCATTTTAATCCTTGTGAAGAGTACATTCATTGGTGAAAATTTTGTGGCGA
The DNA here is from genome assembly GCA_031893035.1 of Dermolepida albohirtum. Taxonomy (NCBI): domain Eukaryota; kingdom Metazoa; phylum Arthropoda; class Insecta; order Coleoptera; family Scarabaeidae; genus Dermolepida; species Dermolepida albohirtum. The sequence goes on from JAVIWB010001067.1 coordinate 14,746, forward strand.
TAGGACGAAAAATGTGGAAGCTATGGCCGTTTGACGATTTTTGCGATTTTTTTGAACCTCAAGTGATGAAATTTAAAAAACGGAAAAATCAAAGTGTGGATTTTCGACGTTTTGATGACTCTATTTTATGTATTCGAACCCGCTGATTACGAAAAACGCATCGGGAATGCGCTAGCTCTTTCGGTTCTCGAGATATTCGCGAAAAACTAAATTTGGTGAAATCGAAAAAATTAAAATTGCGATTTTCGCCGTTTCGATGGTCCTATCGTACGTATTTTGATCTCCTGATTCAGAAACAACCCCTACTTGGCATCGTATCTCTTACGGTTCTCGAAAAAAATAAAGTTGCGATTTTCGCCGATTCGATGGTTCTATCTTATGTATTTTGATCTGCTGATTCAGAAAATGTACCTATTTGGCATCGTATCTCTTTCGGTTCTCGAGATATTCGCAAAAAACACTTTTGCAAGTTGCGAAAATCGCGAAAATTTTGGATTTTCGTTCAAATCGGCATGCTATCTCGCGAACCAAGGGCCTCTCGGCGACGGCGCGGACACTGCCGGATGCGTATTGACGTCCGGAATCGAATGCTTCAAACCGGAACCTGCTACGACGTCGCGTTCTCGAGTTATGACCGGAAAACCGAAAATTTTTGCGAAAATTCAAACTGCCACTGCGGCCAAACGGTTCGCTCTACAGCGATGCGCTTGTGCTCATTTTAATCCTTGTGAAGAGTACATTCATTGGTGAAAATTTTGTGGCGATAGGACGAAAAATGTGGAAGCTATGGCCGTTTGACGATTTTTGCGATTTTTTTGAACCTCAAGTGATGAAATTTAAAAAACGGAAAAATCAAAGTGTGGATTTTCGACGTTTTGATGACTCTATTTTATGTATTCGAACCCGCTGATTACGAAAAACGCATCGGGAATGCGCTAGCTCTTTCGGTTCTCGAGATATTCGCGAAAAACTAAATTTGGTGAAATCGAAAAAATTAAAATTACGATTTTCGCCGTTTCGATGGTCCTATCGTACGTATTTTGATCTCCTGATTCAGAAACAACCCCTACTTGGCATCGTATCTCTTACGGTTCTCGAAAAAAATAAAGTTGCGATTTTCGCCGATTCGATGGTTCTATCTTATGTATTTTGATCTGCTGATTCAGAAAATGTACCTATTTGGCATCGTATCTCTTTCGGTTCTCGAGATATTCGCAAAAAACACTTTTGCAAGTTGCGAAAATCGCGAAAATTTTGGATTTTCGTTCAAATCGGAATGCTATCTCGCGAACCAAGGGCCACTCGGCGACGGCGCGGACACTGCCGGATGCGTATTGACGTCCGGAATCGAATGCTCCAAACCGGAACCTACTACGACGTCGCGTTCTCGAGTTATGACCGGAAAACCGAAAATTTTTGCGAAAATTCAAACTGCCACTGCGGCCAAACGGTTCGCTCTACAGCGATGCGCTTGTGCTCATTTTAATCCTTGTGAAGAGTACATTCATTGGGGAAAATTTTGTGGCGATAGGACGAAAAATGTGGAAGCTATGGCCGTTTGACGATTTTTGCGATTTTTTTGAACCTCAAGTGATGAAATTTAAAAAACGGAAAAATCAAAGTGTGGATTTTCGACGTTTTGATGACTCTATTTTATGTATTCGAACCCGCTGATTACAAAAAACGCATCGGGAATGCGCTAGCTCTTTCGGTTCTCGAGATATTCGCGAAAAACTAAATTTGGTGAAATCGAAAAAATTAAAATTACGATTTTCGCCGTTTCGATGGTCCTATCGTACGTATTTTGATCTCCTGATTCAGAAACAACCCCTACCTGGCATCGTATCTCTTACGGTTCTCGAAAAAAATAAAGTTGCGATTTTCGCCGATTCGATGGTTCTATCTTATGTATTTTGATCTGCTGATTCAGAAAATGTACCTATATTGGCTAAATTTGGTGAAATCGAAAAAATTAAAATTCGGTTTTCGTTTCGATGGTCCTATCGTACGTATTTTGATATTCGCAAAAAACACTTTTTCAAGTCGCAAAAAACAAAATCGCGAAAATTTTGGATTTTCGTTCAAATCGGCATGCTATCTCGCGAACCAAGGGCCTCTCGGCGACGGCGCGGACACTGCCGGATGCGTATTGACGTCCGGAATCGAATGCTTCAAACCGGAACCTGCTACGACGTCGCGTTCTCGAGTTATGACCGGAAAACCGAAAATTTTTGCGAAAATTCAAACTGCCACTGCGGCTAAACGGTTCGCTCTACAGCGATGCGCTTGTGCTCATTGTAATCCTTGTGAAGAGTACATTCATTGGTGAAAATTTTGTGGCGATAGGACGAAAAATGTGGAAGCTATGGCCGTTTGACGATTTTTGCGATTTTTTTGAACCTCAAGTGATGAAATTTAAAAAACGGAAAAATCAAAGTGTGGATTTTCGACGTTTTGATGACTCTATTTTATGTATTCGAACCCGCTGATTACGAAAAACGCATCGGGAATGCGCTAGCTCTTTCGGTTCTCGAGATATTCGCGAAAAACTAAATTTGGTGAAATCGAAAAAATTAAAATTGCGATTTTCGCCGTTTCGATGGTCCTATCGTACGTATTTTGATCTCCTGATTCAGAAACAACCCCTACCTGGCATCGTATCTCTTACGGTTCTCGAAAAAAATAAAGTTGCGATTTTCGCCGATTCGATGGTTCTATCTTATGTATTTTGATCTGCTGATTCAGAAAATGTACCTATTTGGCATCGTATCTCTTTCGGTTCTCGAGATATTCGCGAAAAACTAAATTTGGTGAAATCGAAAAAATTAAAATTGCGATTTTCGCCGTTTCGATGGTCCTATCGTACGTATTTTGATCTCCTGATTCAGAAACAACCCCTACCTGGCATCAGAAACAACCCCTACCTGGCATCGTATCTCTTACGGTTCTCGAAAAAAATAAAGTTGCGATTTTCGCCGATTCGATGGTTCTATCTTATGTATTTTGATCTGCTGATTCAGAAAATGTACCTATTTGGCATCGTATCTCTTTCGGTTCTCGAGATATTCGCAAAAAACACTTTTGCAAGTTGCGAAAATCGCGAAAATTTTGGTTTTTCGTTCAAATCGGCATGCTATCTCGCGAACCAAGAGCCTCTGACGTCCGGAATCGAATGCTTCGACCCGGAACCTGCTACGACGTCGCGTTCTCGAGTTATGACCGGAAAACCGAAAATTTTTGCGAAAATTCAAACTGCCACTGCGGCCAAACGGTTCGCTCTACAGCGATGCGCTTGTGCTCATTCTAATCCTTGTGAAGAGTACATTCATTGGTGAAAATTTTGTGGCGATAGGACGAAAAATGTGGAAGCTATGGCCGTTTGACGATTTTTGCGATTTTTTTGAACCTCAAGTGATGAAATTTAAAAAACGGAAAAATCGAAGTGTGGATTTTCGACGTTTTGATGACTCTATTTTATGTAATCGAACCCGCTGATTACGAAAAACGCATCGGGAATGCGCTAGCTCTTTCGGTTCTCGAGATATTCGCGAAAAACTAAATTTGGTGAAATCGAAAAAATTAAAATTACGATTTTCGCCGTTTCGATGGTCCTATCGTACGTATTTTGATCTCCTGATTCAGAAACAACCCCTACTTGGCATCGTATCTCTTACGGTTCTCGAAAAAAATAAAGTTGCGATTTTCGCCGATTCGATGGTTCTATCTTATGTATTTTGATCTGCTGATTCAGAAAATGTACCTATTTGGCATCGTATCTCTTTCGGTTCTCGAGATATTCGCAAAAAACACTTTTGCAAGTTGCGAAAATCGCGAAAATTTTGGATTTTCGTTCAAATCGGCATGCTATCTCGCGAACCAAGGGCCTCTCGGCGACGGCGCGGACACTGCCGGATGCGTATTGACGTCCGGAATCGAATGCTTCAAACCGGAACCTGCTACGACGTCGCGTTCTCGAGTTATGACCGGAAAACCGAAAATTTTTGCGAAAATTCAAACTGCCACTGCGGCCAAACGGTTCGCTCTACAGCGATGCGCTTGTGCTCATTTTAATCCTTGTGAAGAGTACATTCATTGGGGAAAATTTTGTGGCGATAGGACGAAAAATGTGGAAGCTATGGCCGTTTGACGATTTTTGCGATTTTTTTGAACCTCAAGTGATGAAATTTAAAAAACGGAAAAATCAAAGTGTGGATTTTCGACGTTTTGATGACTCTATTTTATGTATTCGAACCCGCTGATTACGAAAAACGCATCGGGAATGCGCTAGCTCTTTCGGTTCTCGAGATATTCGCGAAAAACTAAATTTGGTGAAATCGAAAAAATTAAAATTGCGATTTTCGCCGTTTCGATGGTCCTATCGTACGTATTTTGATCTCCTGATTCAGAAACAACCCCTACCTGGCATCGTATCTCTTACGGTTCTCGAAAAAAATAAAGTTGCGATTTTCGCCGATTCGATGGTTCTATCTTATGTATTTTGATCTGCTGATTCAGAAAATGTACCTATTTGGCATCGTATCTCTTTCGGTTCTCGAGATATTCGCGAAAAACTAAATTTGGTGAAATCGAAAAAATTAAAATTGCGATTTTCGCCGTTTCGATGGTCCTATCGTACGTATTTTGATCTCCTGATTCAGAAACAACCCCTACCTGGCATCGTATCTCTTACGGTTCTCGAAAAAAATAAAGTTGCGATTTTCGCCGATTCGATGGTTCTATCTTATGTATTTTGATCTGCTGATTCAGAAAATGTACCTATTTGGCATCGTATCTCTTTCGGTTCTCGAGATATTCGCAAAAAACACTTTTGCAAGTTGCGAAAATCGCGAAAATTTTGGTTTTTCGTTCAAATCGGCATGCTATCTCGCGAACCAAGGGCCTCTGACGTCCGGAATCGAATGCTTCGACCCGGAACCTGCTACGACGTCGCGTTCTCGAGTTATGACCGGAAAACCGAAAATTTTTGCGAAAATTCAAACTGCCACTGCGGCCAAACGGTTCGCTCTACAGCGATGCGCTTGTGCTCATTTTAATCCTTGTGAAGAGTACATTCATTGGGGAAAATTTTGTGGCGATAGGACGAAAAATGTGGAAGCTATGGCCGTTTGACGATTTTTGCGATTTTTTTGAACCTCAAGTGATGAAATTTAAAAAACGGAAAAATCAAAGTGTGGATTTTCGACGTTTTGATGACTCTATTTTATGTATTCGAACCCGCTGATTACGAAAAACGCATCGGGAATGCGCTAGCTCTTTCGGTTCTCGAGATATTCGCGAAAAACTAAATTTGGTGAAATCGAAAAAATTAAAATTGCGATTTTCGCCGTTTCGATGGTCCTATCGTACGTATTTTGATCTCCTGATTCAGAAACAACCCCTACTTGGCATCGTATCTCTTACGGTTCTCGAAAAAAATAAAGTTGCGATTTTCGCCGAATCGATGGTTCTATCTTATGTATTTTGATCTGCTGATTCAGAAAATGTACCTATTTGGCATCGTATCTCTTTCGGTTCTCGAGATATTCGCAAAAAACACTTTTGCAAGTTGCGAAAATCGCGAAAATTTTGGATTTTCGTTCAAATCGGCATGCTATCTCGCGAACCAAAGGCCTCTCGGTGACGGCGCGGACACTGCCGGATGCGTATTGACGTCCGGAATCGATTGCTTCAAACCGGAACCGGCTACGACGTCGCGTTCTCGAGTTATGACCGGAAAACCGAAAATTTTTGCGAAAATTCAAACTGCTACTGCGGCCAAACGGTTCGCTCTACAGCGATGCGCTTGTGCTCATTTTAATCCTTGTGACGAGTACATTCATTGGTGAAAATTTTGTGGCGATAGGACGAAAAATGTGGAAGCTATGGCCGTTTGACGATTTTTGCGATTTTTTTGAACTTCAAGTGATGAAATTTAAAAAACGGAAAAATCAAAGTGTGGATTTTCGACGTTTTGATGACTCTATTTTATGTATTCGAACCCGCTGATTACGAAAAACGCATCGGGAATGCGCTAGCTCATTCGGCTCTCGAGATATTCGCGAAAAACTAAATTTGGTGAAATCGAAAAAATTAAAATTGCGATTTTCGCCGTTTCGATGGTCCTATCGTACGTATTTTGATCTCCTGATTCAGAAACAACCCCTACCTGGCATCGTATCTCTTACGGTTCTCGAAAAAAATAAAGTTGCGATTTTCGCCGATTCGATGGTTCTATCTTATGTATTTTGATCTGCTGATTCAGAAAATGTACCTATTTGGCATCGTATCTCTTTCGGTTCTCGAGATATTCGCCAAAAACACTTTTGCAAGTTGCGAAAATCGCGAAAATTTTGGATTTTCGTTCAAATCGGAATGCTATCTCGCGAACCAAGGGCCACTCGGCGACGGCGCGGACACTGCCGGATGCGTATTGACGTCCGGAATCGAATGCTCCAAACCGGAACCTACTACGACGTCGCGTTCTCGAGTTATGACCGGAAAACCGAAAATTTTTGCGAAAATTCAAACTGCCACTGCGGCCAAACGGTTCGCTCTACAGCGATGCGCTTGTGCTCATTTTAATCCTTGTGAAGAGTACATTCATTGGGGAAAATTTTGTGGCGATAGGACGAAAAATGTGGAAGCTATGGCCGTTTGACGATTTTTGCGATTTTTTTGAACCTCAAGTGATGAAATTTAAAAAACGGAAAAATCAAAGTGTGGATTTTCGACGTTTTGATGACTCTATTTTATGTATTCGAACCCGCTGATTACAAAAAACGCATCGGGAATGCGCTAGCTCTTTCGGTTCTCGAGATATTCGCGAAAAACTAAATTTGGTGAAATCGAAAAAATTAAAATTACGATTTTCGCCGTTTCGATGGTCCTATCGTACGTATTTTGATCTCCTGATTCAGAAACAACCCCTACCTGGCATCGTATCTCTTACGGTTCTCGAAAAAAATAAAGTTGCGATTTTCGCCGATTCGATGGTTCTATCTTATGTATTTTGATCTGCTGATTCAGAAAATGTACCTATTTGGCATCGTATCTCTTTCGGTTCTCGAGATATTCGCGAAAAACTAAATTTGGTGAAATCGAAAAAATTAAAATTGCGATTTTCGCCGTTTCGATGGTCCTATCGTACGTATTTTGATCTCCTGATTCAGAAACAACCTCTACTTGGCATCGTATCTCTTACGGTTCTCGAAAAAAATAAAGTTGCGATTTTCGCCGATTCGATGGTTCTATCTTATGTATTTTGATCTGCTGATTCAGAAAATGTACCTATTTGGCATCGTATCTCTTTCGGTTCTCGAGATATTCGCAAAAAACACTTTTGCAAGTTGCGAAAATCGCGAAAATTTTGGTTTTTCGTTCAAATCGGCATGCTATCTCGCGAACCAAGGGCCTCTGACGTCCGGAATCGAATGCTTCGACCCGGAACCTGCTACGACGTCGCGTTCTCGAGTTATGACCGGAAAACCGAAAATTTTTGCGAAAATTCAAACTGCCACTGCGGCCAAACGGTTCGCTCTACAGCGATGCGCTTGTGCTCATTTTAATCCTTGTGAAGAGTACATTCATTGGGGAAAATTTTGTGGCGATAGGACGAAAAATGTGGAAGCTATGGCCGTTTGACGATTTTTGCGATTTTTTTGAACCTCAAGTGATGAAATTTAAAAAACGGAAAAATCAAAGTGTGGATTTTCGACGTTTTGATGACTCTATTTTATGTATTCGAACCCGCTGATTACGAAAAACGCATCGGGAATGCGCTAGCTCTTTCGGTTCTCGAGATATTCGCGAAAAACTAAATTTGGTGAAATCGAAAAAATTAAAATTGCGATTTTCGCCGTTTCGATGGTCCTATCGTACGTATTTTGATCTCCTGATTCAGAAACAACCCCTACTTGGCATCGTATCTCTTACGGTTCTCGAAAAAAATAAAGTTGCGATTTTCGCCGAATCGATGGTTCTATCTTATGTATTTTGATCTGCTGATTCAGAAAATGTACCTATTTGGCATCGTATCTCTTTCGGTTCTCGAGATATTCGCAAAAAACACTTTTGCAAGTTGCGAAAATCGCGAAAATTTTGGATTTTCGTTCAAATCGGCATGCTATCTCGCGAACCAAGGGCCTCTCGGTGACGGCGCGGACACTGCCGGATGCGTATTGACGTCCGGAATCGAATGCTTCAAACCGGAACCTGCTACGACGTCGCGTTCTCGAGTTATGACCGGAAAACCGAAAATTTTTGCGAAAATTCAAACTGCCACTGCGGCCAAACGGTTCGCTCTACAGCGATGCGCTTGTGCTCATTTTAATCCTTGTGAAGAGTACATTCATTGGTGAAAATTTTGTGGCGATAGGACGAAAAATGTGGAAGCTATGGCCGTTTGACGATTTTTGCGATTTTTTTGAACCTCAAGTGATGAAATTTAAAAAACGGAAAAATCAAAGTGTGGATTTTCGACGTTTTGATGACTCTATTTTATGTATTCGAACCCGCTGATTACGAAAAACGCATCGGGAATGCGCTAGCTCATTCGGCTCTCGAGATATTCGCGAAAAACTAAATTTGGTGAAATCGAAAAAATTAAAATTGCGATTTTCGCCGTTTCGATGGTCCTATCGTACGTATTTTGATCTCCTGATTCAGAAACAACCCCTACCTGGCATCGTATCTCTTACGGTTCTCGAAAAAAATAAAGTTGCGATTTTCGCCGATTCGATGGTTCTATCTTATGTATTTTGATCTGCTGATTCAGAAAATGTACCTATTTGGCATCGTATCTCTTTCGGTTCTCGAGATATTCGCCAAAAACACTTTTGCAAGTTGCGAAAATCGCGAAAATTTTGGATTTTCGTTCAAATCGGAATGCTATCTCGCGAACCAAGGGCCTCTCGGCGACGGCGCGGACACTGCCGGATGCGTATTGACGTCCGGAATCGAATGCTTCAAACCGGAACCTACTACGACGTCGCGTTCTCGAGTTATGACCGGAAAACCGAAAATTTTTGCGAAAATTCAAACTGCCACTGCGGCCAAACGGTTCGCTCTACAGCGATGCGCTTGTGCTCATTTTAATCCTTGTGAAGAGTACATTCATTGGGGAAAATTTTGTGGCGATAGGACGAAAAATGTGGAAGCTATGGCCGTTTGACGATTTTTGCGATTTTTTTGAACCTCAAGTGATGAAATTTAAAAAACGGAAAAATCAAAGTGTGGATTTTCGACGTTTTGATGACTCTATTTTATGTATTCGAACCCGCTGATTACAAAAAACGCATCGGGAATGCGCTAGCTCTTTCGGTTCTCGAGATATTCGCGAAAAACTAAATTTGGTGAAATCGAAAAAATTAAAATTACGATTTTCGCCGTTTCGATGGTCCTATCGTACGTATTTTGATCTCCTGATTCAGAAACAACCCCTACCTGGCATCGTATCTCTTACGGTTCTCGAAAAAAATAAAGTTGCGATTTTCGCCGATTCGATGGTTCTATCTTATGTATTTTGATCTGCTGATTCAGAAAATGTACCTATTTGGCATCGTATCTCTTTCGGTTCTCGAGATATTCGCGAAAAACTAAATTTGGTGAAATCGAAAAAATTAAAATTGCGATTTTCGCCGTTTCGATGGTCCTATCGTACGTATTTTGATCTCCTGATTCAGAAACAACCCCTACCTGGCATCGTATCTCTTACGGTTCTCGAAAAAAATAAAGTTGCGATTTTCGCCGATTCGATGGTTCTATCTTATGTATTTTGATCTGCTGATTCAGAAAATGTACCTATTTGGCATCGTATCTCTTTCGGTTCTCGAGATATTCGCAAAAAACACTTTTGCAAGTTGCGAAAATCGCGAAAATTTTGGTTTTTCGTTCAAATCGGCATGCTATCTCGCGAACCAAGGGCCTCTGACGTCCGGAATCGAATGCTTCAACCCGGAACCTGCTACGACGTCGCGTTCTCGAGTTATGACCGGAAAACCGAAAATTTTTGCGAAAATTCAAACTGCCACTGCGGCCAAACGGTTCGCTCTACAGCGATGCGCTTGTGCTCATTTTAATCCTTGTGAAGAGTACATTCATTGGTGAAAATTTTGTGGCGATAGGACGAAAAATGTGGAAGCTATGGCCGTTTGACGATTTTTGCGATTTTTTTGAACCTCAAGTGATGAAATTTAAAAAACGGAAAAATCAAAGTGTGGATTTTCGACGTTTTGATGACTCTATTTTATGTATTCGAACCCGCTGATTACGAAAAACGCATCGGGAATGCGCTAGCTCTTTCGGTTCTCGAGATATTCGCGAAAAACTAAATTTGGTGAAATCGAAAAAATTAAAATTGCGATTTTCGCCGTTTCGATGGTCCTATCGTACGTATTTTGATCTCCTGATTCAGAAACAACCCCTACTTGGCATCGTATCTCTTACGGTTCTCGAAAAAAATAAAGTTGCGATTTTCGCCGATTCGATGGTTCTATCTTATGTATTTTGATCTGCTGATTCAGAAAATGTACCTATTTGGCATCGTATCTCTTTCGGTTCTCGAGATATTCGCAAAAAACACTTTTGCAAGTTGCGAAAATCGCGAAAATTTTGGATTTTCGTTCAAATCGGCATGCTATCTCGCGAACCAAGGGCCTCTCGGCGACGGCGCGGACACTGCCGGATGCGTATTGACGTCCGGAATCGAATGCTTCAAACCGGAACCTGCTACGACGTCGCGTTCTCGAGTTATGACCGGAAAACCGAAAATTTTTGCGAAAATTCAAACTGCCACTGCGGCCAAACGGTTCGCTCTACAGCGATGCGCTTGTGCTCATTTTAATCCTTGTGAAGAGTACATTCATTGGTGAAAATTTTGTGGCGATAGGACGAAAAATGTGGAAGCTATGGCCGTTTGACGATTTTTGCGATTTTTTTGAACCTCAAGTGATGAAATTTAAAAAACGGAAAAATCAAAGTGTGGATTTTCGACGTTTTGATGACTCTATTTTATGTATTCGAACCCGCTGATTACGAAAAACGCATCGGGAATGCGCTAGCTCTTTCGGTTCTCGAGATATTCGCGAAAAACTAAATTTGGTGAAATCGAAAAAATTAAAATTGCGATTTTCGCCGTTTCGATGGTCCTATCGTACGTATTTTGATCTCCTGATTCAGAAACAACCCCTACTTGGCATCGTATCTCTTACGGTTCTCGAAAAAAATAAAGTTGCGATTTTCGCCGATTCGATGGTTCTATCTTATGTATTTTGATCTGCTGATTCAGAAAATGTACCTATTTGGCATCGTATCTCTTTCGGTTCTCGAGATATTCGCAAAAAACACTTTTGCAAGTTGCGAAAATCGCGAAAATTTTGGATTTTCGTTCAAATCGGCATGCTATCTCGCGAACCAAGGGCCTCTCGGCGACGGCGCGGACACTGCCGGATGCGTATTGACGTCCGGAATCGAATGCTTCAAACCGGAACCTGCTACGACGTCGCGTTCTCGAGTTATGACCGGAAAACCGAAAATTTTTGCGAAAATTCAAACTGCCACTGCGGCCAAACGGTTCGCTCTACAGCGATGCGCTTGTGCTCATTTTAATCCTTGTGAAGAGTACATTCATTGGTGAAAATTTTGTGGCGATAGGACGAAAAATGTGGAAGCTATGGCCGTTTGACGATTTTTGCGATTTTTTTGAACCTCAAGTGATGAAATTTAAAAAACGGAAAAATCAAAGTGTGGATTTTCGACGTTTTGATGACTCTATTTTATGTATTCGAACCCGCTGATTACGAAAAACGCATCGGGAATGCGCTAGCTCTTTCGGTTCTCGAGATATTCGCGAAAAACTAAATTTGGTGAAATCGAAAAAATTAAAATTGCGATTTTCGCCGTTTCGATGGTCCTATCGTACGTATTTTGATCTCCTGATTCAGAAACAACCCCTACTTGGCATCGTATCTCTTACGGTTCTCGAAAAAAATAAAGTTGCGATTTTCGCCGATTCGATGGTTCTATCTTATGTATTTTGATCTGCTGATTCAGAAAATGTACCTATTTGGCATCGTATCTCTTTCGGTTCTCGAGATATTCGCAAAAAACACTTTTGCAAGTTGCGAAAATCGCGAAAATTTTGGATTTTCGTTCAAATCGGCATGCTATCTCGCGAACCAAGGGCCTCTCGGCGACGGCGCGGACACTGCCGGATGCGTATTGACGTCCGGAATCGAATGCTTCAAACCGGAACCTGCTACGACGTCGCGTTCTCGAGTTATGACCGGAAAACCGAAAATTTTTGCGAAAATTCAAACTGCCACTGCGGCCAAACGGTTCGCTCTACAGCGATGCGCTTGTGCTCATTTTAATCCTTGTGAAGAGTACATTCATTGGTGAAAATTTTGTGGCGATAGGACGAAAAATGTGGAAGCTATGGCCGTTTGACGATTTTTGCGATTTTTTTGAACCTCAAGTGATGAAATTTAAAAAACGGAAAAATCAAAGTGTGGATTTTCGACGTTTTGATGACTCTATTTTATGTATTCGAACCCGCTGATTACGAAAAACGCATCGGAAATGCGCTAGCTCTTTCGGTTCTCGAGATATTCGCGAAAAACTAAATTTGGTGAAATCGAAAAAATTAAAATTGCGATTTTCGCCGTTTCGATGGTCCTATCGTACGTATTTTGATCTCCTGATTCAGAAACAACCCCTACCTGGCATCGTATCTCTTACGGTTCTCGAAAAAAATAAAGTTGCGATTTTCGCCGATTCGATGGTTCTATCTTATGTATTTTGATCTGCTGATTCAGAAAATGTACCTATTTGGCATCGTATCTCTTTCGGTTCTCGAGATATTCGCAAAAAACACTTTTGCAAGTTGCGAAAATCGCGAAAATTTTGGATTTTCGTTCAAATCGGCATGCTATCTCGCGAACCAAGGGCCTCTCGGCGACGGCGCGGACACTGCCGGATGCGTATTGACGTCCGGAATCGAATGCTTCGAACCGGAACCTGCTACGACGTCGCGTTCTCGAGTTATGACCGGAAAACCGAAAATTTTTGCGAAAATTCAAACTGCCACTGCGGCCAAACGGTTCGCTCTACAGCGATGCGCTTGTGCTCATTTTAATCCTTGTGAAGAGTATATTCATTGGTGAAAATTTTGTGGCGATAGGACGAAAAATGTAGAAGCTGTGGCCGTTTGACGATTTTTGCGATTTTTTTGAACCTCAAGTGATGAAATTTAAAAAACGGAAAAATCAAAGTGTGGATTTTCGACGTTTTGATGACTCTATTTTATGTATTCGAACCCGCTGATTACGAAAAACGCATCGGGAATGCGCTAGCTCTTTCGGTTCTCGAGATATTCGCGAAAAACTAAATTTGGTGAAATCGAAAAAATTAAAATTGCGATTTTCGCCGTTTCGATGGTCCTATCGTACGTATTTTGATCTCCTGATTCAGAAACAACCCCTACCTGGCATCGTATCTCTTACGGTTCTCGAAAAAAATAAAGTTGCGATTTTCGCCGATTCGATGGTTCTATCTTATGTATTTTGATCTGCTGATTCAGAAAATGTACCTATTTGGCATCGTATCTCTTTCGGTTCTCGAGATATTCGCAAAAAACACTTTTGCAAGTTGCGAAAATCGCGAAAATTTTGGATTTTCGTTCAAATCGGCATGCTATCTCGCGAACCAAGGGCCACTCGGCGACGGCGCGGACACTGCCGGATGCGTATTGACGTCCGGAATCGAATGCTTCGAACCGGAACCTGCTACGACGTCGCGTTCTCGAGTTATGACCGGAAAACCGAAAATTTTTGCGAAAATTCAAACTGCCACTGCGGCCAAACGGTTCGCTCTACAGCGATGCGCTTGTGCTCATTTTAATCCTTGTGAAGAGTACATTCATTGGTGAAAATTTTGTGGCGATAGGACGAAAAATGTAGAAGCTGTGGCCGTTTGACGATTTTTGCGATTTTTTTGAACCTCAAGTGATGAAATTTAAAAAACGGAAAAATCAAAGTGTGGATTTTCGACGTTTTGATGACTCTATTTTATGTATTCGAACCCGCTGATTACGAAAAACGCATCGGGAATGCGCTAGCTCTTTCGGTTCTCGAGATATTCGCGAAAAACTAAATTTGGTGAAATCGAAAAAATTAAAATTGCGATTTTCGCCGTTTCGATGGTCCTATCGTACGTATTTTGATCTCCTGATTCAGAAACAACCCCTACCTGGCATCGTATCTCTTACGGTTCTCGAAAAAAATAAAGTTGCGATTTTCGCCGATTCGACGCGAGTCCTTTTTTGAGCGGTTGTCAAATTATTAGCTTCTTAACGACTAAATGTTCATGCAGGTTCTTATGCACGCTGATGTTACTAATGCCTACAGATGCCTCGATCTCACAGTATTTCACAGGACTGCCTTGCATTATCAATTCAGACACTGCAGTAATGTTTTCCGACACAACAACATTTGCGGGACAACCTTCACGAAATTCATCGTCCAAAGAACGCCGTCCAAGTTTGAAATCACTATTACTACTGCAGTTTTCGATGGTGCTTCATCACCATATAAAGAATTCAGCTCGTCGATGCATTCTTGTTGAGATAATCCACGCCGAAAGTTATGAAAAATAATTGCACGGAAATGTTCGAGAATTAATTCCACTTTAACTCTAACATAAAGTTTTCAAGTTACTGTCAACAATAGAAATGGCTACCGGATAATAAAACTGTCAAGGTAAATATGTTGTCAAAAATGACAAACTTCACGAGGCAGTCATCAGATCAGAGGCAACACTAACAGTGTTGCCAGTTCCCGAAATATAAATGGCTACCCTCGTATTATAAATATTACCAACTTCTATATTTTGAAAAGCAACCTTAAGTGGTACCTACTTACAAAAAATTGTTATTGCATAAATGACTTTCTATGTCAAAATTTATAATATCTTTTTCTTTTTGTGACGTATTTCTGGAATGCGCGTGTATATGCAATATGTACGGATTGCACTTTTTGTATGTCCTGTTATGTACTGTATTTATATGCTTTGCTTTAGAAATAAAACTTGTTATTATTATTATCTCTCTTCCCTATCCCGTTCGAATATATTTAAAAAGATTCTTCCTTCCTTCTCGTTATGACCAGATATGCCTTTTCTCCAAATGATTGCACAATTATATTCTTCCATTATCGAATTGGTCAAATTCTATTTACTTCTCCACATAACTCTACTCAGTTGATTTGGGTTTTAATTTTTCTTTCTTTCTCGAATATAAGTTACTGATCCGGTCGTTATTCTTAATTTAGACGACTTATTTCTGAAGTAAATAATTGCACAATTATGATCTTCTTTTTCCAAAATTGGAAATATTACATCTCTTTAGTCCCGTCCTACTCAGTTTAGACGGATTTTAAATGATTGCCATTCTTCACAATGTAGACAGGGTTAGCTTCCATTCCACATAATTCCGCAACTATCGTCAAACTTTTTTGAATTGGGCAAATTTCGTCTTAATCAGTTGTTTTGGATTTGAAGCAATTCATTCACTCTTAATGATTTAGACAGATTTGGTTTCTAGTAGCAGCAGAAATTTTGAAATTATTTTTGTGAAGTAGGTTAAAAATTTTGCAGAAATGAAATTTATGTAGGGTGTTTTAAAATTAATTTTAAGAAAATACAATTTGTATCTCATTCTTCATAAAAAGTAATGACAAGGTTGGCTTCAAAAAATTTTATTTGCGTCTTACATTAGGTTATATTATGCCACCAATAAACAACAATTTACAACTATATGAAATTCTTTTACGAAATCGCTATTCATTCATAGATAATCATTCTTTACCATAAATTCTCCTAGAGTTCTCAACCTTTTAACGAATTCACCTACGTTACTAAATTTACTGAACATTTGTGACGGATCCATTTTTTTCAATTCCTCTGGATCAATCCCTTCCAAATTAGGGATCTCATCTCGACTTATCAACATAACTTTAAAGACAGTGAATGCCATTGCAAAACCATATTTGCAATATTGTTTCCATTGCTTTTGGAAGACCGAGAAGGGATATAATTTACTTGGATCGCTGCCCAGCATCTTAATTTGTTCGTATAATTCCGCATAGTAACCTTTCAAATAGAAGTCTTCTTTATTTAGTGCTTGTTCGGAAGCTATTGTGTAAAAGAAATAGGAAACGTCGAGAACTGGAGGCGCCGCTCGACACAGTTGCCAGTCTACGAGTATGATATCGGTCGGATAATCCTTGTTCTGTTTCTGCAATAAAATTGTAGTATAATCGGACTGCTTATTGTTTATAATCGTCTACATAAATTTGTTGGTAACTTTGATAGAGCCCGTGGTTGACTAACTGGATCACTGAAGGTTGATATATAATCCCTTGTCACATTAATTTGCGTATTCTTTATACATATTTCGACAATTAAGTTGTCATCATCAGCAGATAGTTAAACAGTGTCGCACCTCGACAACTACGGTAAAAATACCCGTATGGAAATTCCGCACGCGATCCGTTGGACAAAAGCGATTATTTTTAAAGAGTAAGAAATTTAGTTTTAGACGGGCCATACGTTGAATATACGAAAACTCCATTACCAAAACTGATTAGAGGTACAAAAAACGTGTTAAAAAATTGTCCAATATTAATAACCCCGAACAAGGATTACAGATTAAGTGTGAGTAATCCTTTGATTCGTAGACAATATTGTTTGCCTAAAATACATAAACCAAGCAACTCAATGAGACCAATTGTCTCAGGGATCAACTTACCTACTTACTTCATCTGAAAATGGCTAGCGAATGATTACAAAAATTTGCCCGAAAAACTTGAAAGCCTATCAGTTACTAATTCGATAGAATTTATTCAAAAGATTAAACACTGTAAATTAGAATTTGGGGAAATTTTAGTATCATTCGACGTAACGTCATTGTTTCCTTCGGTACCGATTCCAGGAACTTTAAAATATTTAGAAGAATTTCTGCACAAAAATAAGATCGAACCAGGGAAAATAAAGGAATACGTAAGATTACTAAACATTCACAGTAGAAAAAGAAAACAATGACACGTTGCCTTTTTTGGGCGCCCCAGTTATTAGGAATAATCTCAAAATAGAAATTGATATTTTCCGAAAAGAAACCAATGTCAATAGATTCATCACGGCGACCTCAAATCACGGTATGCAACAAAAGATGGCTTCGTTCAGTTTTCTTATCAATCGGTTGCTTAATTTCCCACTAAGAAAAGTAAAATACGAAAACGAATTGAACGTCATTAAGAATATCGCGAGATTCAATGGTTTTGATTCGGAGATAATCAATGGATTAAGTAGGAAGGCTAACATAAGAAAAATAATTCGGGATACCACATGTCTGTCACCTCAAAGCAATCGGGACAGGCAGTTTGTATGTTTACCTTTCCACCGTTTGACGAAAAATTTAAATAGTGTTTTTAAAGAGCGCGGCTTTCAAGTCACATTTCGGTCCACTAACTCCATAAAATCCCTTTTAAGAAATACAAAAGACAAAGTCGAGAATAACAAGAAATCGGGAATCTACGGAATCAAATGTCTACATTATAGTAAACAATACAGCGTCCAAACAAAACGATCGATAGAAATCCGATATAAAGAACATGTCGCGCATATAAAATTCAAGCGATCGGAAAAATCTGGTTTAGTAAAACATGTGTTGGATTGTAATCATAGTGTTAACGCGGATTGTTTGCATTTGATTAAGAACGTGTGTAATTATCGCGAATTAGATACGTATGAAAGTACGTACATTTTGAAGAATAAAGGCCATGTGTTAAACATTGACTCGGGACCTAATAACTCTTCTCTCTTCGGTCTGCTAAATGACAGAAAAGGGACAGTGCAATAAATCACATGTAGGTATTTATCTCTTATGCCCCTGTTCCTCTTTTTTAATATCGCTCATCTTGGGTTAAGTAAAACAATTTGTAAAAATCATGTGAAACGAATACACAGTGTACGTTTTGGCTTTTGGCGGCACGGATCGCGTGCGGAATTTATTTTCGTACGGGTATTTTTACCGTAGTTGTCCAGGTGCTACGCTTTTTAATTATCTGCTGATAATGACAACTTAGTTGTCGAAATACGTATACAGAATACGAAAATTAACCCCCTGACTATGGGTTGTAACTATTAGAGCTGTTTCCATAATTATATCTATGGCCTATTAAGACACTCGAAACTGTACTGCCTGGCGGCCTAATTAGTAAAGCAACTGTCTAGCAAACGTCAGATACAGGTTCGAGTCCAGTTCCAGTGCAGAAATTTTTAATTAATTTCTGCGCTGGAGATTTTCTAAACTAAACTGGCTAGTAAATATTTAATTGTTTAATTACATTTCATTTAGCAACGTATATATGTACATATGCATCAGTAGTTGTCATTAGCTTGATACATATAATGAAATGTATAGTTTTTAGTTTGAGTCCGCTGCATTAAATATTGAACAATTATAACTGAACCAAGCGCGATATCGCTTTATCCACGCGCTTCTATTAATTAAAACCTTGTGGATTTTTAAACGGCATATGAACTTCCGTACCGTATGGAGATTAATAAAGCGTGCTCGTCATTGTATACAAGTATGTGCGTATTAGAACATATTGTAACTGTTTGCGGTTTGAGTACCTCTCACTGACTTGAAAGGGGACTTGCGGACTAATGACGACAAGTCAATCACGTAGTCACATCTCATTTACCAATGCTACAGGGAAACATTCCCAGCTAAACTCTGTTCCCAAATTCCGAGGTGAATGTAACTTTTTTCATTTTCATTAATTTCTCATCATAAAGTGCTTTATATATATGTATATATATATATATATATATATATATATATATATGCAAAATCTAGAAATGTTTGCAAATGCGGCTGAATTTGTTAATACTTACAAGGTCGAAGAGTAACATATTTAAGTTGTTTTTATAACCATCGAAAATCATTTTACCATGTTGGTAAAGAACTTTGAAAAGTATTTTGTTGCTGACTTCGTAGCTTGTTACGACTGGATTAGGGTAAAAGTGAAGATGCATGCCCAGTTAGCATGAAATCACGGGTTCAAGGCTTGCCAGACAACAGGAATTTTTTCAAAAATTTTCGTATTATACATACGATATAAAAAGCGATTAAAATTAGAATTTTCCACATCGCGTAATTATATGTTCAGACGATAGTATGTTTGTAGTTTACGTATTTTCATCCAGGATTTCACTTCACAATATATAGGCAAAAGAAATTTTATATCGGTGACCCCACACGTTGCCATGCACGGTCAACAAAACTTTATCGTTTAAGATTCCTTTCTTTTGTGCTTGCGTCCATGGCCATTTATTAAATTACTATTTACTATTAGTCTCTTCTGTTAATTTTTACACGTCACGTGTTTTTATTGATTTATTTTGTTCTTGTAATTTTATTGTTTGTTTTCTTTTATTGTGAATGACATGTTTTACGCTTGTGTATAGTGAAACGAACCATATTGATATAGTCCTTTCGGGTCTCAGAAAACCATACAATTCTTATTGGACTGCACTACATTTTCGTCATATCTTTTCACGGAAATATTTTGAAGAAGTCGTGCTTTCCGTTGTGCTGTGTCCACGATCATTTATTCAAATAATTGAATAAATAATAATTGAAAAAACAACAAAATAATAATTTTGTTGTTTTTTTGGTATGCTTTTACGCTTCGTATGTTTTTATTGATTATTTTGTTTTTTTTATATTATTGTTTGATTGTCTTCTAATGAGAACGATATGTTTCATGCTCGTGCTTAATGAAACAAAATGTATTGCTATAGTACGTTCGCGCCTTAGAAAACGATTCAATTCTTATGGGACTGCAGTATATTATTGTCATATCTTTTCCTAGAAATTTTTTTAAAAAATCGTGCTCTCCCGTAAGACTCGAGCTCGCCACCTTATGCTAGCTGGGTGTCTTCTAACTGGGACCACATTAAACTATCAGTGAAATGGGAAAATATTCTAAATCTAGTTGTGTAACTATAGAACCATTAACTACCAATGGATTTAAAGTAGAACTGTAAAATATTAATTCAGGTACTTTCTTCATCTAGGCTTCCGGGCTGGAACCGCATTTGAAACTCAGTTTCGGCGCGACCGTTAAGCCCCGAAGACGTCCCATACAAGGGGCGACAAAACGTCGGTGCCAGTATTGACGAAGATGCGGTTTCAGCCTGGAAGCCTAGACGAGGATAGTACAGACAGCGACCGCGGCAGTCTACGAATCAGATTAATTCCGGTAATTGTATTAAAACAAAATCGAAGCCTACGAAATGAAGCTGGTTGAAATATGTAGTACGCGAAGTACGTAAAAAAATATACAACAATATCACACACTATACAGGGCTTGAAAAATGAAAGGAATGTATAAAATGTGGGTTGATGGGGAACATGGACCGTAACAAAGTTGCAATACATCTAAAAAAAAACTGATTTTATAGAAAAAATAAAAGCAATCTATTAAAGAAACATGGATAGGTAGAAAAGACGCTGTTCTTGCTAGCATACAAATAAAATGGATTTCTGCGGATCGATTTAAATAATAGCACAGAAATTAAAAGATTTTCTTGTAAAAAAATTTCAGACTAATAACATAAACACTATCTTCTTCTGGGCTTCCGGGTTGGAACCGCGTAACTAGTATAATTGCCGACGTTCAGTTCCAGTGCGACAGACAGTAGCAGTAGTTGAGCCCTGAAGATGTCCCATACGAGTGGGTACGAAACGTAGGCAGTTATACCAGTGATGCGGTTCAAGCCCGGAAGCCCAGAAGAAGATAGTATGGACCACGACCACGGAAGTCTACGTACCAGATTAACTTAAAAACTGTTAAGAAACATAAAGCAATTACAAAAGTCTACAGTGCCTTAATTCCATAGCTCATATTAAGAAGATTGAAGAAATTTCCTATTAAATCCTTTTTTTCGCCTATTTTTTCTTAACGAAATTTTGAACCACGTAACAGAATCGTTTGGCAACGTTATTTCGTTCATTTCGAATTGGACTTTTAAATTGATGAAATTAGAAATTACATAGAAAATCTCCTCATACACTATCATTTTTTATTTAGCTTCATTGTTTCGTCCCCTTGCGAAGGACACAGCGAAGACAGAATTCGATTAATTTCAAACTTCTTTTCAGAAGGAACCTTCATAGACTTCACAGCAAGTGACGAAATCAAAAGACAATTTTATAAGAAATCAGTGTTTGGCGACTGCTTCTAAGATAAAATATGAATCTCAGCTAAATGTAGAAAAAGAACCCAAAGTGTCAATTTCAAATATTAAACCTCCTTTAGAAAAACTTTACTTGCCAAGACAGGCTCAAGCGTGTCACTAATAATTATTAAAGTCGATGTTAATAATTATATATAAATATACAGTTAAGTTCTTTATGATGGAAAATTAATAAGAATTATCGTTTTCTGCTACGCCATCGATAATAAAAATCGCAGAAACGAATTAAAAATTTCTGCGCTGGAGAAGGACTCAAACCTCTATCTGCCGTTTTCTAAACGACTGCTCTAGTAATTAGACCACCAGGCAGGCAGTACAATATGTACATATGTAAAATATAAATTACGGAAGCATCTAATATATATTTAAAACACGAAGTCTGGTTATTTTGATGTCATAATTACATATAAATTTATATAATTAGGTTCTTTGCGATGGGCAATTAATGCAAATCATTATTTACTACTACGCCATTCAATATGGTCGTTCTTCCCGCTTAATGTTATCGCGCCACACATATTGAGAATCACTGGTGTAAATGGATTATATATTTAAATTAGGAACGTTTTTCGATCATCCGTGATCACTGTCGTATGAAATAAGATGTGGACAGGAGATGAGGATGTCAAATTAAATACTATATTTATATTGCTGTTAGATGCGATAATGTACCATATACCTAACCTGAAAATTTGTAAACAACAAATGTAAAAGCTGCCTTCGTTGGTTACTTAAGTGTAAACTTACAGAGATAATGAAATAAATATGATAAATTAGCTGTTAGAACAATAACAAATAAGAGCAATAAAATACGAGGAATATAACAATATCGGAACCGTAGAAAAGACATACTTCATAAGTCAAAACACTATTTTATCAGTATTATACATTGACAGGACGTAGTACGTAACTCTATTAGAAAAACGTGTGCGCCCTTTTTTTGTTCAACACATGTGACTACCGATGAATTAGACAATATATATTCGTATTTTACAGCGTTATTGATACACCGGCAAACTTTCGTGGTTTATAGTATAGTTTGTATTACACCGCTATGAATAAAAAGTACAAGTTCTACCTTACATGAACATTTCTTAATCGTTAAACTTAAACATCACTACAGTTTTTCTTTTAAATTAAAGCGCAGAACTATAATATGTAATGTTTACTTTGAACCATGTAATCAACCTTCTTAATTATTTCAATAGTAAATTTCAGAACATATTTTGTGGTATTCTCCACACGGAGAAGGATTTATAATTGATTTTCACGAAGGAAAGTCATCCTCTATACGGTCTACTCTTGTGTTTTCCAATTTTGATTTATAGAATGTTGTCGATATTATAAAACGTTTTAAATAACTAAGAACATATAAGTTTGCGTATAAAATGTCGGTAATTACCTCGTATGAATACATCATATTGTTACACCAGCAATCTCCCTGTGTTATAATGGAATATTCATCTAAGCAACTTTCTACGTCCATTATGCATTTTATAAGTGCACCAACATCACATTTCTGTATTATATGTTTATCTGTTTCAGGGTCAAGTTTACTTATACCATCTTTTATCATACCTTCTACCATTTTGGCAAATGGTCCGTCAGTGTTCGATAACATAGAATCCGAAGTTATACCAGCCACTAATTTATCATATTTTTCCCTTTCTTGATCCTTAAATGCGAAAGAAATTGCATGAAATTTAGCGAAAGTCCTCAAAGTTAGTCTAATGTGGTTGTCGTTCATAATTTCTTCTCGATCAAATAAAGAAAAGCCCTTTTCTTTTATGTTTTCCAATACAATAACGTTCTTCGTTGAAGTACCATAACATTTCGACACATTTTGGAAGCTATTTTTGATTTTCTTCTTCTTCAGAAATTGCACATACGCTGGGTAAATTACGTCGTAGAAATACGCTTCATTAACGTAAATTTGACCGAGTTGAATCTCCGGAGTATTCTCTGTATTTAAAGCGTACTTTACGAACAATCGGAATGTTTTATTTCCTTTTATTACATCAACTGCAACGTGTTTAGTCGCGTATCCATCTCCAGCCTGAGCCCCTGGATAATATTTCACCTCAGTTACAGGATTCCAGTTGTTCTTTTTTATAATTTCTCCAACTAGTTCTTTAACGCCATCACCAACACTGTACTCCGAAGACATTATAATTAACAAATGTAAAAAAAATGTGTCACATCTAACTATAATTTGAAGTTATAGTGAATCAATTTCATTTAATATATGTACTGATATTGCTTATCATTGTAGATTATCGTATATTAAATGACTGCTTTCCTCCTAATCTTTTCGCTCAATGTAGATGAAATTCTAAAAATAAAAAGATCAGCATGAGTACATGACTTCGAAGCAGTTCAATTAGGTGATTATACGAAATGCAATTAGTTTTAGATACGAAGTTAGGTAAACACATAATAACAACTGCCTTCTGTTAAAAGTTTGAGTAAATGTTTCTAGAAACAGTTCAAGAAATTTTAAAATTTCGTGCCTTTCGAACCGTGGAAATTAACCCAGTGTACTTGAGTATTTCGAAGCGGCTCAGCGGAAAAATTATTCGAGATCCCTGGTTATGCTGGTAACGTTGGACGTAAGGAACGGCTTCAATTCTGCAAGGTGGGACGTGATCCTGGATGCTCTAAAGGACAGGTTTAGCACATCATACTATCTGCTTAAGACGATACGCAGTTACCTTAGTGACAGGAAGTTAATCTACAAAACCGATGACGGTTTGTGTACGAAAAAGATAACAGCTGAGGCAGCTCAAGGCTCTATCTTAGGGCCCGACTTGTGGAATGTGGGCTACGATGGGAACTTTTGAATGAAACAGATGCGAGATACATTCTCAAGCGAATGCCATTGTGGCATTCATAGAGGCGCGGGACAAGGCAGATGTGCAGAGATGGCGCGACCAAGTTATGAGAAGGGTGACTTAATGGATGGACCAACACGGCCTGACCCCGGCAACATAAAAGACGGAAGTTGTCTTACTGACTAGAACGAGAATTTCCAGGGAGATATATATGATTGTGGGGATGACAATTAAACGCTCCCTTTAATTAAAGACTCCGTAAAGTCCTTTTGATTGCGGCTGGCTAGCAAGATGACTTTCTGGCAATGCAGGAGGACCAAACGGATAAACGGATTCTTATTGTTGCTCCATACTACTGTATGGTTGCGAGATTTGAATCTATACCTGATCGCAGAAGTATAGGAAGAGGGTGACTTCAGTACAAAGGCGGAGGCTCTCAAGATCGCAAGCTCATATCGTATAGTTACTAAACCAACGGTGCTGATGAATGCGGGAGTAACCACTATCGATCTATTGACTTAGAAAAGAACGCGTGTCTACGAGATCCAAGAAGAATTTGGAGAAAAACAAGCAAAGGCAGAAGCTAAAGCGCTGACTCTACTGAAGTGGCAAGAATGTTGACGAAATGAAACGAGAGGACGATCGACGAGGAGATGAATCCGTAACATAACGGACTGGATAGAACGGGACGACGGGAGGTAAACTACTATCTTATGCAGATCCTCAGCGGACACGTGTTCTTCAATACATACTTGATCAGAATGGGTAAAGTGGAGAACGCAGCCTGCCAATATCAGGACTCCGCAGAAGGTAATGTTCAATAAACCCTCCTGGAATGTGAGAGGTGTACCGAATACAGAGAATATAATAATAATAATAATAATAATAATATTTGAGATTTAAACTATTGTATACGAGGTTCATGCAATAATATTTATTTTTGTGTACACCTTCCTAAAGTTATCCGTCAGAGCATTTTCATTGTATCTCACAATGTTCTTAATAAAATTGAACTCCCTTTTGTATCCCACTTTTGTTAGTAAGAAACCATGATTGATAAGAAAATTGAAAGAAACCACCTTTTATTACATGCCGTGATTTGAATCCGCCGTGATAAATCTAAGTATTAATTTCTATTTCACGATTATTTTTAAATACTAGGGTGTCTCCAATGATTTCGATTCGGAAATGATCAATGGATTAACTAGAAAGGCAAACACAAAAAAAAAATCCGGGATACCACGTGTCTGTCCCCTCAAAACAATCGAGACACGCAATTTGCATGTTTACCATTTCATCCTTTGACGAAAAATTGAAATAATATTTTTAAAGTGAGCGGTTTTCAAATTACATTTGGGTCCATTAACTCTACTAAACCTCTCTTAGGAGTTGTGAAAGACAAAGTCGAGGGCAATAAGAAATCTAGAATTTACGAAATTAAATGTCTAGAATGCAATAAACAGTGCATTGATCAGACAAAACGTTCGATAGAAACCTAGTGTGAAGCACATATGGGGTACACGGAATTTAATCGACCTGAGAATTCTAGTTTAGCAAAGCACGTGCTAGAGAATAATCATAACGTTAGCGCGAATTGTCTACATTTGGTTAAGAATGTGAATAATTACCGTAAATTAGACATCTATGAAAGAAAATATTTCGAAAAATAGAGACCATATGTTAAACGCCGATTGGTTCGATTCCATATTCTTGTTTCCTTCAGTTCATTAAAAAGTAATATACGACCGTTAAAAAGGTTCGTATATGTAAGCACGGAGTGTACTTTAAGATAAGTGGGTAGTTTTAAGACTAGAATACAATTTAAATTATGTGAAATGAATCTACAGGTGTGTTTGGCTTTCGACGGTGTAAATCTGGTACGGATTTTTGTTTGCCGTAGTTCCAGGTGCGACACTGTGATTAATTATCTGCTGATGATGACAACTTAGTTGTCGAAATACGTTTACAGAATATAAAAATGATTATGGCAAGAGTTTATATTAACCTAAATTGATTAACCAATGAAACTAATCTGAGCTGTCGTTGGTAAGATGTAACTGCTAACAGAAAATGATAATTAATTTAATAATTTGAAAAAGAAAGATTTTAAATTAATTACGAATTGACGAGGTAATTACAAATTAATAGCTAATAATGATATTACGATTTCTATTAAATCACGAAATCTGTTTTCAAATAAGCATGAGAAATAACAGAATAAGAATTTTTTCACTTCATAATTTCATAAACTTAGTCATTTATTTTGTACTAGTCATTTTACAGAATTGAATTGTCATTGTATTATATTAATAGTCTGAGAAGAATTTTATCTTTTTATCTTCGATGAAATTACTAATTACGCAAGACGATTATGGGAAACTATTGTCTAAATAAAAATAGCACGCTCATTGATCTGCTTTATGTTATTGGTAATTATCAGGGATTGGACAAAAACAGGTATTTTTAGGAGTTTAAGTTGAGATAAAATTCCGCAATGATGCAACATTTTTTTGGCGTAAGAATGTTGTTACAAAACTTCTCGTTTCACTGTAGGCTATTTATAATACAAATGATAATTGTACACAGTCCTATTACATCTTATATAATGTTACTGTTTGAATTATTTTATTCAACGTCTTTTCTTTTCATTCTTTCTAGGAAACTAATCTTGGTATAAAATTTGTACAGTAGATACCACAAAAAGGTTTACGGTGTACACGAAAATATATATGCGGAATTCATGTAGAACGGTCTTTATAATAACATTGTGTAAACAAAACTGGCAGTCGGAGCATGTCTCATTCATAACATAGTAATAGAGAAATACTTTATTTTTCGACCGATGTTGTTAAGATATGTATTCGACTAGATATCGCCATATATGTATATATATATATATATATATATATATATATATATACATACATATTGTCATGATATAAATGGGGAAAATATTAATTATTAGTTCACTAAAAATTATAAACAATTTAATTAAATTTTTCAAAGAATTGAATTTGATGGAGCCTGTGGTTGATTGACTTGATCAATAAGGTTGATATATAACCCCTTTCCACAATTAACTATTTGTAAATTCTGTATACGCATTTCGACAACCAAGTTGTCATCATCAGCAGATAATTTCAAAGTGTCGCACCTGGTAAAACACGGCGAAAAAATTGTACGAAAAATAAACTCCGTACGCGATCCGCACCGTTGAAAACCAAGATGTGCACTGATTCTACTTTTACAGCGATTCAAGAAATTTATATCTGCACTTATAAACTTAACTTTACTATATATCTTGTGAAATGTGTTGTACTCCTTTGACCGGGAAGTCATCTTGTAGTTGAATTTGATGGAGCCTGTGGTTGATTGACTTGATCAATAAGGTTGATATATAACCCCTTTCCACAATTAACTATTTGTAAATTCTGTATACGCATTTCGACAACCAAGTTGTCATCATCAGCAGATAATTTCAAAGTGTCGCACCTGGTAAAACACGGCGAAAAAATTGTACGAAATTCGTTGTAAATAATTGTAATCATAATAGAGTTAAGGTATCGTATCTTGACGTATAGTTATACAAGCAGTCCATGGATTTAAAAGAAGACATGATTAGAATCAATTCATATAAATAATGATATGTCATTGTCGTAAATAGAAAGCAATCGTAAAATCTAGAAATCATTTAAAGAAAACATTGTTATTAAAATGAGTTGATTTTGAAGTAACAAATCAAGAAAAAGTAAACGATAGCTTAAAGTAAACCACCAAGATATGGATTGTACAAGTAATTTAGTTATTTCATGGAATTTATAAAAACTCATATTTTCTATAGAAAGGAAAGGTGTATAGAAAATTTCGAAAGAGGTTAAAGGGTTTATTTTAAAGATTTAAATTGAATTTTGACAGTAAAAAGATTGAAATTTTTAAGTATTTTAAGTGGTAGATTTAAAATATGAAACTTATGTACCTGACTAATTAAAATAAGAGGAATTTAAATATGATACTCAATTTCACATTTAAAAATAAACTAATTTCATTAGGGCATCTTCGAGTGGATTGTTTTGTTTTCCTTGAATTACCATGAAAGTATTGACAGTTTCGACATTCTTTTGTCTTTGGATATATATATATATATATATATATCTGAGATGTTTATCATTTGTAGAAGTCCCATGCTAACGAATTAAAGAATAATAAACAAAAAAAGTTTTAAGTTATAAAAAACATTGAGCAAAGGTCAAAATAGACATGTAACTTACCATTAGTATATTGAATAGTGTTTAAATATTTCGAACCAGTGTTATTAAGTGAATGTTAAAAACAATTTATAATAAATATACATTATACATTACAGTATTGTAAACATAAAAGCTATAATTTGATACATAAGACGAATATGCGTGTGTGAACTTTCATTATTCACATCCTAAATTTTAAAAATAGCTAAAATAAATAATAGAAAGAATATCTTGATCAATAAGGTTGATATATAACCCCTTTCCACAATTAACTATTTGTAAATTCTGTATACGCATTTCGACAACCAAGTTGTCATCATCAGCAGATAATTTCAAAGTGTCGCACCTGGTAAAACACGGCGAAAAAATTGTACGAAAAATACACTCCGCACGCGATCCGCACCGTTGAAAACCAAGATGTGCACTGTGTCTGTTTCACAAGATTTTTAAAATACTTTTACTTAAACTAACATGCACTACATCGAAAAAGGTTATTATGGTCAAAAAGTGTGTGTGATTTATGTGTGTTTTATGATATTGCTCCTCTTGTCTTTCAGCACAGAGAAGAGAGGCGTTTGCAGAGGGCCGGCCTCATAAACGTTAACCAGATGGCCTGAATTCTTTACGATGTACATGCTTTCATACGCGTCCAGTTCGCGATAATTGTACACGTTCTTTATCAAATGTAAACAATCCATATTAACACTGTGGTTATTTTCTAATACATGTCTCGTTATACCCGATTTTTCCGGTCGGTTGAATTTTATGTGCGAAAGGTGTTCTTTATACCTGGTTTCGATCGATCTTTTGGTTTGGCCGATGTATTGTTTATTGCACTCTAAACATTCAATTCGGTAGATTCCCGATTTTTTAATCTCTTCAATTTTGTCTTTTGCATTTCCTAACAGCATTTTCAGGGTATTATTAGGGCGTGAACATACTTTAAACCCGTGATCTTTAAAAATACTATTCAGATTTTTTGTCACACGATGGAAAGGTAAACAAACAAAATACTTTTCCCGATTGCTCTGTGGTGAAAGACATGTGGTGTCACGGATTGTTTTTCTTATGTTGGCCTTTCTAATTAATCCATTGATTATTTCCGAATCGAAACCGTTGTATACCGCGATATTCTTAATGAGGTTCAATTCTCTTTCATATCTTACTTTTGTTAATGGGAAATTGATCAAACGATTAATCAGGTGCGACACTTTGAAATTATCTGCTGATGATGGCAACTTGGTTGTCGAAATGCGTATACAGAATTTACAAATAGTTAATTGTGGAAAGGGGTTATATATCAACCTTATTGATCAAGTCAATCAACCACAGGCTCCATCAAATTCAACTACAAGATGACTTCCCGGTCAAAGGAGTACAACACATTTCACAAGATATATAGTAAAGTTAAGTTTATAAGTGCAGATATAAATTTCTTGAATCGCTGTAAAAGTAGAATCAGTGCACATCTTGGTTTTCAACGGTGCGGATCGCGTACGGAGTTTATTTTTCGTACAATTTTTTCGCCGTGTTTTACCAGGTGCGACACTTTGAAATTATCTGCTGATGATGACAACTTGGTTGTCGAAATGCGTATACAGAATTTACAAATAGTTAATTGTGGAAAGGGGTTATATATCAACCTTATTGATCAAGTCAATCAACCACAGGCTCCATCAAATTCAATTCTTTGAAAAATTTAATTAAATTGTTTATAATTTTTAGTGAACTAATAATTAAGAATATCAGTATAGATTAAAGAATCGTTACTTTACAATAATGCAAGAAGGAAGGTTAGCAAAAGACCACATGCGATCGAAAACACGCCATAAAGAAAAAGAAGACAGAAAACTTGGGGAATGTAGGAAAATGAATTTTATGATGTTTAACATCAGAAGGATACATTTACATAAGTTAAATAAAAATATTATAGGCGGATTCGAACGATTTTATTGTACAACTTTCGAAATATATGATACTTTTACTTTTAAATAAAGAATATCTTTGGCTAAATCAGGTTGTTTACTAGTCACAATTATTCGTTCACAAATAATCATTTTTTACCATAAATTCACCTAGAACTTTTATCCTCTTAACATATTTATCTTCGTTGTCAAATTTTTTGAAAAGCTTAGATGCATCCATTTCCTTCAATTCATCTTCAGTCATCTCTTCTCTATTAGAAACTTCATCTTCGCCTACCAACATTAATTTGAAGATCACAAATGCCATTGCGAATCCGTATTTGCAATGTTGCTTCCAATGCTTGTAAAATACCCAGGAGGGATACAACTTATCAGGATCGCTGCCCAACATCTTAATTTGGTCGCACAATTCCTTATAATAAGCTTCTAAATAAAAATGCAGTTTATTCAGGGAGTCTTCATAAGCTATAGTGTAGAAGAAGTAGGCAATGTCAAGAACTGGAGGTACAGCTCGACATAATTGCCAGTCCACGAGTATAATATCAGTTGGCCATTCTACATTTTGTTCCTGCAACAAATATGTACTTTAGTTGGGAATTTTCTGTCTAGTCTTGTTTTTAATGCCCGATCTTACTGACACATATATTTTTAAATAATGCTTAAACTTCCCTGATTAACTTACAATATTTTAGGAATATCCTACATTTAGTTCAAGTTAATGGAACAGTCGAATCTTGAATTTAAGCCAGCGATATCGGATACTTAAACTCTTAGTCTAAAAATTTAATACAATTCATTATCTTGATTTATTAGTTAAAAGTTGAGCCAGAATACATAGATTTATTTTAAATTAACAGTGATATAATAGATTTAATAGCAATAGATGGAATTGAAGATCAAATTTCGTTAGAAATGTTTATGTTAAGAGTATGTTACATTTCAATTTTTTAAATCATTTTCAATTGCAAAAAGAAACAATTTAAGAATTATTATCCCGATTAGAACTTATATGATGAGTTGAATGATGTCATCCAATTCATCAAACACAGCATAGAAGAGGCATGCTTCATATACGACGATAAATTTGATGGAGCCTCTGGTTGATTAACTTAGTCGCTTAAGGTTGCTATATAACGCCTTTCCACATTTATTTTCGTTTTCTGCAAACAACTAAGTTGTCATCATCAGCAGATGGTTAGACAATGTCACACCTGGAAAACTACGGCAAAAATGCCCGTACGAAACAAATTCCGTACCATCGAAAGCCAAAATCCGCATTGTATATTCGTCTCGCATAATTTTAAAAAAATTGTATATTAGTCTGTAACTATGATCTCTTATACGATTGACAAGGGAAAGTGTAGTAAACGAATACAGGTACTGTTTTTAGGATAGAATACAACTTTTTAAAATTATACTGGTGAAAATGGATTACGTACATACTCGGAGTCACCATTATTAAATTAGTAAGACATAGAAATATGAATGTTTTAGAAAACTTCTTCGAGAATGTTATAAACTACTACATAACTAACTACATTTTGATTTTACCAGATTTAGACAAATTTGTGATGGTATATCCATAGATCCGTTATCTCTTTCTAAGGACATATTTTAATGATGCGTGTCTTACATTAGTAGATGCCGAACGGTCTTTCTTGAGATACAAGAACATTTTTTTCATGACAGCGAACATTGTTGACCAACACAAATGTGGTAACATACCTAATGGTGCAAACTGTGCCCCTAAGAGATCCACTTCGCGTACGTAATAACAATTGTAAACGAGGTAAGTGTTTCAGAAATTTTAAGATTATTTATTCTTCATTATTTTATGCCTGGCTAACTGTTAACAGTCGTTCCGTTTACTTCTAACCTGTCACACTGAGGGAGAATGATAAGCCCAGCCCTTCGATTGAAATATGTATTCAATGAACTTTAATTCTGATGTGTCTCTAATTGTCTGTTTAATCCTAAAATTTAGACATACAAGCAAACTTTTTTAACATGACGTAATGAAACATCTATAGTATGAATGAACTGTTAGATAAATTCGACAATACGAATATTAAAAAAGGTATAGAGTACATCAGGTTATTATCAAGGTAATTTTGTTGGAAACTGGTAAATTGGATTAATAAAAAATGGCAAAAACCCTTTGCCACATCATCATCCGTACTCTGTATACGTGTTTCGACAACTAAATTATCATCATTAGTAAACTATGCAGTGTGCGTTTGGTTTTGGCGGAAATACAACGCAGAATTTTTTGTGATTAATGGTTTATTGATGACAACTACTTTCCGAAATACGTATACAGATTACGAACAGTGATGTAGTACGGGTCTTTTCCATTTTCTTGACTACATTAGATTAAGTATGAAATAAAAAGAATTACTTCGTATAAGAACATCATATTGTTAGACCAGCAATCCCCTTGCGTAATAATGGAATATTCGTCTACGTAACTTCTTGAGTCCATTATGCTTCTTAACAGTACATCGCTATGACATTTTTCTAGTATATGCTTATCTGATTGAGGATCAAGTTTGCTTATACCATCAGTGATCATGGATCCCATTACTTTAGCGGCTGGTCCATCCATTTCCTTTGCTATAAAATCCGCACTTAAGCTATTTACTAATCCGTCATACTTTTCTCTTTCTTGGTCTTTAAATGCGAAGGAAATCGCATGAAACTTCGCAAAAGTTTTTAGAGCTAGTATAATGTGGTTGTTATTCATAATTTCTTTCCGATTGAACAAAGCGAAACCTCTTTCTTTTATGTTTTCCAATGCGATAACGTTTTTCGTTGAAGTACCAAAGCATTTCGGGACATTGTGGAAGCCATTTTTAATTTTTTTGTCGCTCAAGAATTGCATGTACGCCGGGTAAATTACATCGTAGAAATACGCTTCATTGGCGTAGGCTTTATTGAGATGCGCTAGTTCGTTTATGGCATATTTTACGAACAATCGAATTGTTTTATCCCCTGTGGTTATATCGACACCAACATGTTTGGACATGTATCCATCTCCAGCCTGTGTCCCAGGATAGTATTTTACATCGGTAACCGGTACCCAGTTATTCTTCTCAATAATTTCTTCAACTAGTTCTTTAACGCCATCACTAACACTGAACTCCGAAGACATCTCAATTAATAAAGGTAAAAGAAATTATGTCACATCTAACTATAATATTAAGTCAGAGTGAATCAGTTTCATTTAATATAAATACTGATATTTCTTATCATTGTAGATTATCGTAAATTAAATGACAAAGGAGTTTTTATTTACTTAGTAATGACGTTATTATATGGTAATTAAGTTTTAGGTGCCTTTCTTCTAATCTTTTCGTTCAAAGTAGATGAAATTCTAAAAATAAAATAGTCGTTGTAAGTACGTGGTTAGCAGCTCTATTAGGTGATTATACCAAATACAATTAGTTTTAGACACGAAGTTGGATAAATATTTGAATAAATATATGTTTCTAAAAACAGTTCGTGAATTTTAAATCTTTAGTATAATATATTTAGAATTGAGGACAAATTTCAGATAC
Organism: Dermolepida albohirtum; assembly: GCA_031893035.1. Taxonomy (NCBI): domain Eukaryota; kingdom Metazoa; phylum Arthropoda; class Insecta; order Coleoptera; family Scarabaeidae; genus Dermolepida; species Dermolepida albohirtum. The sequence continues at coordinate 48,627 of JAVIWB010001067.1, forward strand.
ATTTTTACAAGTTTCATACATATTCTTCTTCGGAGATTTGTTCGGAGTACAGCGTCCACGAATCTGTTTCGTCTGGGTTTATGCACCCGTTGTTCATCAATTTCTTCAAAATCTTCAGTAAGAGTAGAATTTGATGGCTAAAATGTAGAATCGATTTCTTCGAAGAGGCTGTCAGAAATTTAGAGGAGTGGGCCATAACGTTTGAATGTCGGAAATTTCTTGTAATGTAATATCGGAACTCATAATAAAATAAACCGTTTTAATATATACAATTATTATGAATGTATTGGTAAAATTTACACAACGTCGCTCGTTATATGCTCGTAGACACGGTGGACACTCGATAACTGGTTTGAAATTTATAAGTCTGTGTCTACATATAGCACGTTTTGGAGGCGCGTCAAAATCGTGCGCCGTTACCAAATCGATGGGAACGTCCCAATATGCAATCATATGATAATTGCAATTATCTAGATAGTCCACTGAGCGGACATGTTCGCCGCACAGTGAACACAACTTGCTTGTACAAAGAGTACTAGGAAAGTTTTGCAATACAGCTTTGTTTATTTAATTTTTTTAAAGTAACTTCCTCTACACTCAATACACCTCTCCATCCTCCGAAACCAATCTTTAAACCAGTTCTGCCAAGTTTCACTAGGGAGTAAAGCACACACGTTGCCTCAAGCCCGCAGAAGGTCCTCATCATTGGAAAACCGGCTCCCTTTTAGCTTCATTTTCACATGCGGGAACAGTGCAAAATCGCAGAGAGGAAGATTTGGACTGTAGGGAGGGTGCTCGAGAAGTTTCAATCCCATAGCTCCAATGACTTTATGCAGGCACTGTTCAGTATACCACTTAGCTGTGACTGTGTCTTTTGTGTGTACAAACGACACGTTCCACAATTCCATTCGATTTGAAAAATACAGCTATCATTTTCTTCTTTACAGATCGGGATTTTCTGACAACTACGGGTGTGTCTTCATCATCAAAAACCCAAAGTTTGTTTTGGGCTTTGGTCGGCACATCGTAATAGTACAGCCAAGTCTCGTCACCTGTCACGATGTTGTTCACATACCGATATTGTCCCTTATTAAACTTTTTAGCATCTCCCGGTACCAAATCACACGTCGTGTTATCTGCTCTTCAGTCAGTCGATGCGGGACCCAGAGACAACAAGATTTCTTAACGTGCAAATGATCATGCAGAATCGAACGAATTGCTGGTGCATTTAGGCCTGAAGTACCCTCTATCTGTTGGTAGGTCACTCGCCTGTCCTCGCCAAGCATTTTCCTCACAATAGTAAGGTTTTCCTCCATAACTGACGTTCGTAGCTTTCCCGGCCTCTCAGCATCCTCCATAGTTAAATTTCCCCTTTGAAATTCTCTATACCACCTGAATATTGATGTTCGATGTGGACAAACATCACCTAGTGCAAGAGTCATATCTTGGAAGCACTGGTCCGTGTTTAAACCACGCACGAAATTATAACTGCCCTTATCTCATTTGGTGACCACGATGCCACCGCAATCACTTTACACTCTCACTGTTAATGAACTGAGCCCATCGACTTAGCGCTGCGGCTACTGTGCACGTATGAGCATGTCTCAACATGCAGCAACAAGTGGCTTTCTACGATTCATTGTCGCGTCATATTGCAAAACTTTCCTAGTACCCTTTATATACTCCGTTCCAAATTCGCTCCTAGTCCCCGTATAATCAGGAGGCACTTCAAAATGATATTCAAAATGATTTCCCAGGGTCCGTAAGAATACAGTGATGGACTGCTCCACTTTACAATGCCAAGTGTTTATACTTTCTCGTAAACACAAAAATTCCCGGACGGTAGGCCCACTCTCGTGACTGAAACGTAAATGATCAGCAAAGGGACTGACCCCAAAATTAAATCTTGGAAATGACATTTTAATATACAATATAATACAAAAAAAATACTTACAGTAACTGCAACTGTAGAATGATTCTCAATATAAAATCGATTGTTTATATATACCTCCGGTCACGTACTCACCATACCTTTTACATTATTTACTTTATGTATTTTCAATTTACCTTTTATATTAGCAATTTACATTTTGTATTTGCATAGATCAGCGATTATAAAATTTTCCATTCCTTTGTGCATATACAGTTTGGTAATTCGTGACGTCAAGCGGTGGAAAAGCGTGAACTGGAAGATCGTCGATAAAGAAATTCAATTTCTTTATTTCCAGCAGAAACAGCAGCGACTGTCTGCGTCTCGCCGGCTTACCTTATTAATTCGTCAGTTTCTTGATAAAAACAACATGATTCCTTTGCGATCTTTCTTTTGTTTTTTTTTTGTTTATATGAAAGGACATCGTTTTAACGATGTGGAACAGGTGAAGAAAATAACGACACAGCAGCTAGCAGACATACAGGAAAACGGACTAGATCAATGTTTCCAAAAATGGAATCATGGATTAGACAAGTGTATAAAGTTAAATGGAGGATATATTCAAAAACAACCTTAACACTGCTTTCTAAGAAAAAATAAAATACAGGTTTTTATAAAAAAATTTTTATACCCCGTCGTAAATAACATTCATCTACAAGGGTGGTCCCATAAGTACCCGGCCTGACATAGAGATGGCGGTAATTGTTTGAAAATATTGTATTAGAAAGTACACAATCTATAAAGCATATGTTTTAAGTTTGAAGACGCCACGTTGTTTAGTATTTATCTGGCAGCCATCAATAGTGAAAGTTTTCAGTGAATTTATGAAAGTCGAGAAAATTGGTCATCGTTACGTGATACAATACTTTTATTTGAAAGGCCCCAGCCCAACCGATATAAAAACCGAACTGGATTCTACTCTGGGTGAGTCTGCTATTTCGTTTACAACAGTGAATTATTGGGTAGCAGAGTTTAAACGAGGCCGTACGAGCTGCCAAGACTAGCATCGCAGTGGTCGACCAAATAAAGTGACGACTCCAGAAATGGTGAAGAAATTCACAAAGCGGTACTGGATGATCGTCGACTCAAAAGCAAGAACCGGCTCCAAAGAAAGCGAAGACCGTTTGATCTGCAAGCAAGGTCATGGCATCGTTTTTTTGGGATGCGCGTGGAATAATTTTCGTTGACTATCTTGAAAAAGGAAAAACTATCAATAGCGAGTATTATGCGAACTTATTGCAACATTTAAGCAAAGTAATAAAGCAAAAACGGCCGCATTTGGCTAAGAAGAAAGTGTTGTTTCATCAAGACGATGCACTAGCTCACAAATCCGTTATTGCCATGGCCAAAATTAATGAGTTAAAATTCGCCATTTTTAGCCCCCTCGGATTATTTTCTTTACTTCTGGGACCACCCTCGTAAACCTTAAACTCACTATGGAAATCGAATGAAATAATCAACTCTGTAGACCTTACCATAGCAAGGCAACAATAAATATGAATTTTCGATTTATCATAAACACACGCGGATTTTATAATAAATATCGAATCAAACCACCTTACACAGCGCAAGCAACGGCATGAAAGACCGCTAATTCCTGTTGCGCGTGGTTTGTTTTGTTTTTCATTATAGAATGTTACAAATACTTATAACTAAAGTAGGGATAATTAGATACCATGAATGAGCGGCCGGAGAGGGTTGTCCGGATTTTAAATGATGTTACTATTTCTCTCGAGTTAGACATATTTAACTTTTGTTCGAAATACTTGCACAATTATGTTCTTACTTTTCAAAAGTGGACAAATTTTAATCGATTCTTCGGTCCCACCCTACTAAGTTTAGGCGGATTCTAAATAGTGATAACATTTTTCTCAGTGTAGACATGTTTAGCTTCTGTTCTAAATAATCGCGCAATTATGTCCTTTCTTTTTTGAAATTGGAGAATTTCTCCCTAGTCAGTCTATTGGGGTTTAACGAATTCACCTTCGTTCAGTTCTCTCATTCTTGCCGATTTAAACAGATTTGGCTTCTAGTGACGGTAAAAATTTTGGAAATATTTTACGTGAAGTAGGTTAAAAACTGTACAGAAACGAAATTCATGTAGGATAGGTTTTAATATGGATTTTAAAAAATATAGTTCTTGTCTTTATCTCAATCATCATAAAAAATAAAGACAAAAGTGAATTTAAAAAGTTTTATTTGTTTGCTACATTAGACTACTTTATGTCACGAATGAATAATAGTTTTTAATATTATTAAACACTATTCAATCATAAATAGTCATTCTTTACCATAAATTCTCCCAGAGTTCTTAACCTTTTAACATATTCACCTTCGTTACTAAATTTACCAAACATTTGTGACGGATCTATTTCCTTCAGTTCTTCTGATGACATTTCTTCTATATTGGGAACTTCATCTTTGTTTAACAGCATTATTTTGAACAACATAAACGCCATTGCGAAACCATATTTACAATATTGTTTCCACTGCTTTTGAAAGATGGAGAAGGGATATAATGTACTCGGATCACTGCCCAACATCTTAATTTGTTCGTATAATTCCAAATAGTAACCTCTTAAGTAGACGTCGAGCTTATTTAGTGCTTCTTCGGAAGCTATTGTGTAAAAGAAATAGGAAATGTCGAGAACTGGAGGCGCCGCTCGACACAGTTGCCAGTCTACGAGTATGATATCGGTCGGATAATCCTTGTTCTCTTTCTGCAATAAAATTATAGTTTAGTCGGAATGGTTATTGTAACTTTAGAAGAAAATTTTCTAGGAATATGTGTTTTTTATACTAAAGAATAAATAAAAGTATAGAAAAAAAAACACTGTCTAAATTACACACTATGAATTTGTAATATATTAACAGCGACTAGTTTCGTCTGCTCGATAATGCCCTAACATTCGAAACTTCTGGTAGATAATATACACAGACTCTCAGAGAAAACGGAACTTTTTTAAAATAAAAACGAAAGCTTACTATTTCAATAAGACAATTGGTTTGCGTTGAGTTGCTTGGTTTATGTATTTTAGGCAAACAGTATAGTCTAGAGATCACGAATTATTCACAATTTATAATTTATAATTCCCGTTGGGAGTCATTAACCTTAACGCGTCTTTAGTGTCTCTAATCATTTTAGATAATGGATTTTCCTTATTTTCAATGTATGGAGACTAGAATACAATTTAAATTATGTGAAACGAATCTACAGTGTGTTTGGCTTTCGACGGTGTAAGTCTAATACAGACTTTGTCTCTGTGCGGGTCTTGCCGTGGTTCCAGGTGCGACACTGTGATTAATTATCTGTTGGTGGTGACAACTTAGCTGTCGAAATACGTATATGAAATGCGAAAATTTTTGTGGAACACTCTCAGTACTTTTTTTATATTTAGCTGAGATCTATATTTTGTCTTAAAAACAGCCACAGTAGAACATTCAGTTTCGCAAAGGTAGGATGTTGAAAATGGTAATGGTATACGAAACGCCCTCGTTTCCAGTGAAGAAATTCATCCGTCTCTGCGAAAAAGTCAAATAGTGATTTATTAGGTAAATTTTAATGAGGACTGTGGTTGATTAAATTACTCAATTAAGGTGGGTTATATTAACCTTAATTAATTAATTGAGAGTGTTATTTTTAAAAAAAGAGACAAGTCTAAGGGCGTCACTAATAATTATGAGAGTTGTTTGTAGTTTATATTCTACTTCTTGTAGTTTACTTCTTTCAGTATATTAAACGATTCTCGAAAGAAAATTATAGATTTTTTAATTTTTCGAGGTGCTCGCGCTCTCCATTTATTATAATTACACTTTACAGGTTGAGAACTCTTAGTGTACATGGATTATACAGTTTGTATTATCTTGCTATGAACAAGAAATATAAGTTCAACGGTACATGAAAATTTCTTAATCTTTAAATATGCGCTATAGGTTTTTTAAATTTTAAGTTGTATAACTAAAATACGTAATGTTTACCACAGAAGTAATTTGAAATCAATCAAATGTTTGTTGACGAAAGCAATGATAGAGACGCGTTTTGTGGAGTTCCAATACACTTCAGTCTACCTGGCTTTGTCGACAAACACAATAATTAATATATTGATTGGAAAATGTACCCAAATACAGTCAACACCACTGCCATGACATCTAACGTAACAACCAGCACCTCTCGTTCGGCCAGTTTGCTGTTTGTTGTTACGTTAGATGTCGTTGCAATAGTGTTCACTATGTTTTGACAGAAGTAATTTGTTTATTTCGAATTTTATAATTTAATGTTAAATCCTAGAACATATGTCAGCAGGTAATTGAAGTATTATACACAAGAATAAGAGTTTACAAATAATTTACACGAAAAAAGATCATTCTATATAGAGGCAAGTCGAAAGTTTTCTAATTTTAATTTATAAAATGCAGTATATATAGTAAAATAATGAAGAACATAAGTTTGTGTATAAAATGAAACTAATTACCTGATACAAGTACATCATATTGTTACACCAGCAATCCCCCTGCGTTAAAATAGAATGTTCAACTAGGTAGCTTTTAGTGTCCATTATGGTTTTTAAAAGTACATTAACATCACATTTCTGTATTATATGCTTATCTGTTTCAGGGTCAAGTTTACTTATACCATCCTCTATCATACCTTCTACCATTTTGGCGCTTGGTCCGTCCATATCCGATCCCATAAAATCCGCAGTTATACCAGCCACTAATTTATCATATTTTCCCCTTTCTTGATCCTTAAATGCGAAAGAAATTGCATGAAATTTAGCGAAAGTCTTCAAGGTCAGTTTAATGTGGTTGTCGTTCATAATTTCTTTTCGATTAAATAATAAAAAGCCTTTTTCCCTTAAATTTTCCAGTACGATAACGTTCTTTGTTGAAGTACCATAGCATCTCGGTACATTTTGGAAGCGAGTCTTGATTTTTTTTTTCTTCAAAAATTGCACGAACGTCGGATAAATTACGTCGTAGAAATGGGCTTCATTAGCGTAAATTTGATCGAATTGTGCCGCTGGTATATTTTGTATATTTAAAGCGTACTTTACGAACAGTCGAAATGTTTTATCTGCTTTTATTACATCAACTGCAACGTGTTTAGACGCATATCCATCTCCAGCCTCTGTCCCGGGATAATATTTTACATCAGTTACAGGATCCCAGTTGTTCTCTTTTATAATTTCACCAATTAACTCTTTAACAGCATCGTTGACACTGAATTCTGAAGACATTTTTCTATCGAAAATATACTTGTGTACTTAGAAAGATTCAATTTTCTAGACTGATATAACTTATCTGTAATTATTGATAATCTTGTAATAAACGACGAGGAATGTTTATTATGTACTAGTATATAATCGTTGGTATATAGTAATCAGATTCCAGGTGTGTTTATCTTTATACAAAACTAGGCGAATACGCTGTAACGGAATTCTAAATATAAACATGCGATACGTGCACTTCATTTAAAAGTGTATTGGCCTGAAATCAGTTTGAGGTGTGAAAAGTCGGTTGCTGAAAATAGGTTTTATCGTTTTTGGTTACTCTTACCGTCCTTTCGATTAGCTTATGTTTTTACAAATGTTACGCTGCATGTTTACTAAATCGAATTTCGTGGAATTCTTGTGGCCAAGTTGAAAAAAAGCATGAGGGAATCTTTTCTCCTATCGGAGTGGAGGGGGAACTGTTACAAGCAAAATTTTAATCTCTGTTTTGATATTCGGTTATGTACGTTTTATTGTTGTTGTTACTCTTAGCACTCGCTCGAATCTGTCCGTTGAAGATCTTGTCGATATTTCAATTTTGTTTTAGTTAATAGAATTCAGTTAATCAAATCGTATAATTATTGTCCTCATGTTGATTGGAAGTTAGTCCCGGTAGTTTTGTAATGAATGGCTATCGTAATAAGCGTTCATTTTTTCCTGAATACATCACACCTTGAGCGACATAAAAGCAAGGTGGTTGCTGTTATCGGCCTCTTTTAATCGACTACCTTGTGCGAGTTAACAAGTTCTTCGTTTACGCCGTTGGAAGTTCAACTTTGGATTGTTGGTCGTTCTAAATTTATATTGGGAATAGTTATTACAATTTCTGCAACGAATACGTTGGAAAATACACACATAGTCAGGCGAGTCGACATAAATTCGACACGAGGTCGAAAGATTTAGATTGGACTAATATAGGTAATTTTACTGAAGAGACAATCTTAAATACTATTAATTAACCCTCAAAACCAATTAGAGGTATGTAATCTAAAAATTTTGTATTTCATGGTGGCCTAATTTCTCTGTTTGTTTTTTTTTCTGTATTAACTTTAGGGTTTATTCTTACCTACCGCTGTCGTTGGTAGTTTATTAATTGTCGTACGGACGGAGTTATTGTGTATGTGAAGATCACGCACCCATCTGATTAAGATGAGTCCAATCTGCACGCTTAAAGGTTAACGAAGTAATCGGTTCTGTCGCTAAGACCTGATTAATTTTTTGGATTGGAGTAGTAAAACCAAGGGTCAAAGACATTCGTACTCATTATTACTATATTAGATTATTGTTAATATTATTTGATTTATAAGACTGTGGAACTAACTGGTCAGTTTATTTGCTACGATTCAGTTAAGTTACGGAATTATGTAAGAGCCTCTAGATCCTATGTTGTGTTATGTAACCTTCAGTAAAAATTTAAGAATAAGGTAGTTAACAGTCGTTATTAAACTATACCTTCATAAATTTATTAGCTTCAATTTTGTTAATTAAGGACCTCGTTAATACAATATATAGTTCAGAATTTATCAGTAAGATATTGCCCTTACTTACTGGTCAACTCTAACTTCATCAAGAGCTCGTTAAACTTAAATTAATTTAGTTGTAAGGTAAACAACATTATTCTCACTGTAGGTGGTACATACACTATTGAATTTTTCTTTTGTACCACCAGGGCAATATATACGTATATTATTATTTATATATTACTATTAGAGATTAGAATCGTAACGTCAGCATTTCTTCCTTTTAAAATACTTAAATATAATATTAAATATCTTTTGATATACCGTGCATTACCAAAAGTAGTTGAATATGTACAATAAATTTGTATAGAGCTTAACTTTTTTTATTTCTTACTGCAAAAGGGACTCCCCATACTCTCTGAATCTATTTCTTGAGGTAGTTTAGCCCCCTTTCGTATTCTCTATACGTGTTTCGACAACTAAGTTGTCATCATCAGCAGATAGTTGAACAGTGCTGCATCTGGAAAACTACAGCAAAATACCAGTGCGAAACAAATTCCGCTCACGATCCGTACCGTTGAAAGCCAAAATGTACACTGTATATTCTTTTCACATAATTTTTAAAAGATTGTATTCCAGTCTTAAACTAAGATAAAAGACAAAAGAGAGAAAAAAGGGAAAGAAAAGATTAAATACCTACGTACCTGCGTTTATTGCACTATCCCTTATCTGTCTTTTAAGAGACCAAAGAGAGATCCGCATTGTAAACGAGCTACAAGCATTTGAACTTCACATTGTTGGACACTTGAATATCCACAATAAACTAGGGAATTCTATTTTCAAAATAGATTTTCCGTGAATGTTTGGTATGGTATTATTGGTTCGTTTATAATCGAAGAGCGTCTCAGGGCAGCTCGTTTCTTACGTTTCCTGGAAAACGATTGTAGAGCATTATTGGATAACGTTAATGAAATACGACAAATGTAGATACAGCTCAGAGACAATCGCTAAACTCGCCAGTCCCAATTTTAGCGCGATAACACAATGGTAACTAAGTACGGTGAAACACATCGTACTTAGTTACCATTGTGTTATCGCGCTAAAATAGGAATTGCCAAGTTTAGGGATTGTCATTTTACAGAAATACCAAATAACGATAACAACTTATGTGTTAGTTATTACCGAAAACCGAATTTTAACAATAAAATATTTTCGGTTGTTGTATGTTCTTTACAGTATATTACCTCATTATAAGTAGGTGATTTTAACGGAGCCTGTGGTTAATTAACTTAATGACTAAGGTTGATATATAACCACTTTCCACATTAATTTTCGTAATTCTGTATACGTATTTCGACAACTAAGTTGTCATCATTAGCAGATAAATTAAGCAATGTTGCACCTGGAGAACTACGGCAATAAATACCCGTACGAAACAATTAATTCCGCACCGCTGAAAGCCAAGTCACAGTGTGCGTCTTTGCTTTCAGCGGAACGTGTAACAACAGAAAGTGTGTATCAAAAATTGAAAAGAAAGCTGAAAAAGACAATGAGAAAAATGAAATAATTAATAAAATAACAATTGAGATGGTGTTGTCAATTTATAAAAATGTAAGAAGTAAGATTAGCAAATGACCATATGCGATAAAAAACAGAACAAAAAGAAGAGAAAGACAGAAAACGTGGGAAATGTACCAAAAATAGGATAGAATAAGGGCGAATGATTTTTTTGAAAAACGACTCATCTCACTACAGTCCTCCGTTTAACAGCAAAAGGATATATTTAAGTGTATTGAACGACAGAACGAGAACGCGTCTATCTCGCTCGTCGGCAACAAAGTTGCCAGAGTGTGTGTAGAGAGACATTTGCTATCTCGGCTTTTAACATTCTTCCAGTTGGCCAATCAAAGAGATAGCATCTAGAGATAGTATCTATCTACACACGCTTTGGCAACTATGTTGCCGACATGCGAAACGAACGCGTTCTCGTTCTCGTTACATTCGTGTGTTGTACGATAGAGGGAGGCAATGTTTTTTCATCATCTCACTACAGTCTTCCGTTTAACATCAGGATATATATCACTAAGTAAAACAAAACATTATTAGCGGGTTCGAATTATTTTATTGCATAACTTTCGAAGTATTTACATTCCTATACTTTTAAATAAAGAACATCTTTGGCTAAATTAGAATGTTTACTAATCAAAATTATTTGTTCACAAATAATCATTTTTTACCATAAATTCACCTAGAACTCTTATCCTCTTAACGTACTTATCTTCATTATCAAATTTTTTGAAAAGCTTGGATGGATCTACGTCCCTCAATTCATCTTCAGTCATTCCTTCCCTATTAGGAATTTCATCTTGGCCTATCAACATTATTTTTAAGATCACAAATGCCATTGCGAAACCGTATTTACAATGTTGCTTCCACTGCTCATGAAATACCCAGGAGGGGTATAACTTGTCAGGATCGCTGCCCAACATCTTAATTTGGTCGCACAATTCCTTATAATAAGTTTCTAAATAAAAATGCAGTTTATTCAGTGACTCTTCACAAGCTATTGTGTAGAAGAAATAGGCAATGTCAAGAACTGAAGGAGCAGATCTACACAATTGCCAGTCCACGAGTATAACATCAGTTGGGCATTCTAGATTATGTTCCTGCAACAAATGTGTAGTTTAGTTGAGAATTTAGTATGTCTGGTCTTGTTTTTAAGTAATGCTGAACTTCCCTGTTTAACTTATTTCATTATCTTGAATTATTAGTTAAAAATTGGACGAGAATACATAGATTTATTTCAAATTAGCAGTGATACAATAAATTTAATCGTAATAGATGGAATTACAAGCCAAATTTACTTTAGAAATGTTTATGTTAAGAGTATTTTAGATTTCAATTTTTTAAATCATTTTAAACTGCAAAAAGAAACAATTTTAAATTTATTATCCAGATTAAAATTTATACGACGAGGTGGATGATATCCAACTTATCAAACACAGCATAGAAAACACTTAATTCATGTATGACGGTAAATTTGATGGCACCTTGTTGATTAACTTAATCACTTAAGGTTGATATACATATAACTCCTTTCCACTTTAATTTTCGTATTCTGTATACGATTTTGACAACTAAGTTGTCATCGTGAGCAGATAATTAAACGGCACCTGGAAACTACGGCAAAAAGCCGCACGAAAGAAATTCCGTACACAAGGGATAGACAGACATACTAAACAAACGCAATATAAAAACCATTCATACAATAAAGAGGAAGATCGCACATACAATCAGCAATACGAGGAACAAAGAAATAAAGTAAGAAAGTTAGTAAAATGAACGATGAAGGAGTGGGGAAGAAAATCAAGGAAGATTACTTGCGAAAACCATACTATGTGTATTGTACAGAATTTTGAGAAGCATAAGAAGTGAAAATCAGAAGAAGACATAAAGCAAGATATATGAATGATGAATAAGGCATTTGAGAAGGGATTTCAAAGTGATATCAGAAATTTACAGCAAAGTATGAAAGCAGGATACCATACCTAAAGTCTAGCATTGCTGTGTATTGTATTTAAAGTGTGCGAAAGAACTCTGGAGCGGAGACCAAGGTACGACATAGACAGACAACTAGAACAGTCACAGAGCGGTTTCTAAGAAGATAGAAGTATACATAATTATATTATATCTTTATAATAAATTAAATAGAAAAAACTGGAAGGACATGTACCATCGGTGGGCGTGGATTCCATTAAGTGCAAAGATAATACTTAAAGGGAAACAAGTTGAAAAAATAAATATTTGGGAGTGTTAATAAACTGCCGAGAGAGCTTTTGAGTGATTAGAAAGTGCGTCCAGGCTGTACCACTCAATGTAAAATACGATTGTGAAGAAAAGGGAAGTAACCGGAAGTAACCACAGAGCCTTGAGATTAAATACTCAACGGCGACTCTAGAAGTAACAAGGCTAGATAGAATTAAAAACAGTATGGTGACAGAAGAACTGAATATCGAGCCGGTTGTTGTGGGAATAGAGAGAGAAAGAGAGAGAGAGAGGGACTTTGAAGTTATTGAGACTTCACATGTCTGGAATAACCAATATTAAATTAAGAAAGAAAGTTATCCTCTATACGGATCGGTCTTGTGTTTTCTAATTTTAATTTATAAAATATTGTAGATATTATAAAACGTTTCCAATACTTACTATCTATTTTAACTTGTGATTGTTTTTTCATTGTTATATATTTTATACTTATAACATATTCTATGTTTTTTGACATTATGGAACGTAATTATTATTATTATTATTATTATTATTATTATTATTATTATTATTATTATTATTATTATTATAATGAAGAACATATAAGTTGAATTTGATGGAGGCTGGGGATGATTAACTTAATCACTAAGGTTGATATATAACCCCTTTCCGCATTAACTTTTGTATTTCTGTATACGCATTTCGACAACCAAGTTGTCATCATCAGCAGATAACCGCAAAGTTTCGCACCCGGTAAACCACGGCGAAAAATACCCGTACGAAAACAAACTCCGTACGCGATACACACCATTGAGAACCTAAATGTACACAGTGTACATTTAGGTTAGGTTTAGGCGTATACAGAAATACAAAAGTTAATATGGAAAGGGGTTATATATCAACCTTAGTGAATAAGGACATACATATATGTAAGTTTGGGTATAAAATGAAAATAATTACCTCGTATGAATACATCATATTGTTACACCAGCAATCTCCCTGGGTTATAATGGAATATTCATCTACGTAGCTTTCTATGTCCATTATTATATTATACCAACATCACAGTTCTGTATTATATGTTTATCTGCTTCGGGGTCAAGTTTACTTATTCCATCTTTTATCATAGCTCCCATTATTCTAGCAAATGGTCCGTCTATGCCCGATACCGTAGAATCTGCGGTTACCCCGGCCACTAATTTATTATACTTTTCTCTTTCTTGGTCTTTAAATGCGAAGGAAATCGCATGAAATTTCGCAAAAGTTTTGAAAGCTAGTATAATGTGATCGTCGTTCATAATTTTTTTTCGATTGAACAAAGTAAAACCTCTATTTTTTACGTTTTCCAATACGATAATGTTCTTGGAAGTACCATAGCATTTCGAGACATTTTGGAAGCCGTTTTTAATGTTTTTGTTGCTCAAGAATTGCATGTACACTGGGTAAATTACATCGTAGAAATGCGCTTCGTTGGCGTAAGTTTTATCGAGATGCGCTTGTTCGTTTAAAGCATATTTTACGAACAATTGAATTGTTTTATTCCCTGCTGTTATATAGACACCAACATGTTTCGACATGTACCCATCTCCCGCCTGTGTCCCAGGATAGTATTTCACATCGGTAACTGGCACCCAGTTATTTTTCTTAATAATTTCTCCAACTAGTTCTTTAACTCCGTCACTAACACTGAACTCCGAAGACATTTCAATTAATAAACCTTAAAAAAAATGTCACATCTAACTATAATATTAAGTCAGAGTGAATCAGTTTCAATTAATATATGTTATTGCTTATCATTATAGATTATCGCATATTAAATGACGAAGGACTTTTTACTTACTTAATAATGACGTTATTATATGGTAATTAAGTTTTAGGTGCCATTCTTCTAATCTTTTCACTCAACGCAGATGAAATTCTAAAAATAATTAGATGATTATACCAAATACAATTGTTTTTAGATACGAAGTTGATAAATATACGGACAAATAAATATTTCTAAAAGCAGTTCATGAATTTTTAAACTTTAGTACCTTTAGAACTGGCTACCCATTGTACTCACTTATACTTTTCATAAATGACTTACTGCTTAGCTTGCCTTCTCCTACTTTGTGTCGTGCTGATGACGAAAAGATTTTGTGACTGTTTCTTCTATCGAAGATGTCAATAAGCTGCAGAGAATTGAGATCTTCTTTTAGTTTGGTTTAAGTCTAATCGTCTTTTGTTTCTACATTGATAAATGTTTTGTTATGTCATTTCCCGTAACTCCTTTTCTTTCCTTATAATACATAGATGGACACGTTCTTATGAAAATAGTATGTCGTTTCGTGGTTAAGAACGCCAGCTGTAGTGAGGACTACACGATATTTTAGTGCTATTGGTTTATTAAAAATACTTTTCTTTGCGTTGGTTGTTGCTAACTTGGAGCTTGGGTCGATCGTTAGGTATCTCTTAGACAGTTCACAAATAAATGCAATTCAACGTGTTTAAAGTCAATTTTGAAAGTTTCTGATATTTAAATCTTCTGGCGTGCAACCTGATCGTATTAACTAAAATATTTTGTTAGAAGAACGCAATGTCAAATTACTAGAGAAACACAGAATCTTACGTAGCGCTCACTTTCTGCATAAGTTGGTGAATGGACGAATTTACTGTTCAGATCTCCTGTCAAACTTAAATTTCTGTTTCGCGCTCGTGTTCTAGAAGTGCGACCAAGTCTATCTACTAAGGCTCCTTTGCTTCATATGGCCAGCAATGCAACCAACATTTATGATAGTAGTCTTGTGGGCGTCAATTTATGATTCTCAATTATTTTCATTTCATTTATTTTTATTTATTTTTTCTACAATTTCAATTAGTCTCGTAAAACGTTCTGTATTGTATGTATATTTGACCTATAGTTGGGTTCGCCTGTTGGGTAATAAACTATGTTATTATTATTTTTCTATTAAATGCAAAGGGTACTAGGAAAGTTTTGCAATACAGCTTTTTTAATTTTTTTTCCAAAGTAATTTCTCCTAGACCCAATACACCTCTCCATCGTCCGAAACCAATCTTTAAACCAGTTCTGCCAAGTTTCACTAGGGAGTAAAGCACGGGAACAGTGCAAAGTCCCAGGGAGCAAGATCTGGACTGTAGGGAGGGTGCTCGAGAAGTTTAAATCCTGCGCGGTGAGCTGGAGTATTATCGTGATGGAGGACCCAGGTGTCCATTCTTGACTTTGGCCGCAGGTTCTTCATAGATCCAACGACTTTAGGCAGGCACTGTTCAGCATTCGTTTCGAAAAATACAGATATCATTTTCTTCTTTACAAATCGGGATTTTCTGACAACTACGGGTGTGTCCTCATCAACAAAGAGCCAAACTTTGTTTTGTGCTTTGGTTGGCACATCGTAATAGTGCAACCAAGTCTCGTCACCTGTCACGATATTGTTCACATACCGAGATTCTCCCTTATTAAACTTTTTTAGCATCTCCCAGTCACACGTCGTGTTATCTGCTCTTCAGTCTATGCGGCACCCAGAGAGAACAAGGTTTCTTCACGTGCAAATGATCATGTAGAATCGAACGAATTGCTGATGCAGGCCTGAAGTACTCTCTATCTGTTGGTAGGTCACTCGCCTATCCTCGCCAAACATTTTCCTCACAGTAGTAACGTTTTCCTCCGTAACTGACTTTCGTGGCCCTCCCGGCCTCTCAGCATCCTCCACAGTTAAATTTCCCCTTTGGAATTCTCTATACCACCTGAATATCGTTGTGCCATGTGGACAAACATCACCTAGTGCAAGAGTCATTTCATCGAAGCACTGGTCTATGTTTAAACCACGCACGAATTATAACGTAAAACTACCCTCATCTCGTTTCGTGACCACCATGCCATCCGCAAGCATTTTACACTCTCACTGCTAATGAATAACTGAGCCCATCGACACGGCGCGATGGCTACTATGCACGTATGAACATGTCTCAACATGTAGCAACAAGCGACTTCCTACGATTCATCATTGCGTCATATTGCAAAACTTTCCTAGTACCCTTTGTATGAACAGATTGATTCATCTATTAGAAAAATACATACATTTCGAGCCACTGGGAGGCTACTAATAATTGTGGTTCTTTTTGAAATTATCACTTCGTATAATTCAGTGGGAAGATTATTTGTGCTCATTTGACAAATTTGAACGAATGACTGCATGTGGAGAAAAATGTAGGGTAAGTGATTATTGAAGGTGCACATACAATTATTTTAACAGAGTAGTATGCGTTGAAATATATTTAGATATCGGGCTTACCATCATTCGGAATAAAAGAAAGGGATTTATGTTTGATTGAACGACCATGTCTCCAGCCTGCAATTTACCCCTCATTTTATTCAATTAACAACCTTCTTGAGAGAATAAGTATCTTCCTACTCTATCATTGCCAAATTGAAGAACAAGCTCAAAAAATGTACCAAGTGTGTATGAAGAAATTAACAAGATTAAATCTGATGTGGCAAAATATACAACTATGGATATGCGTGGATGATACTAAAGATGTTGCTCACTGTATAGGTTGCAATCTCCTGTATATAGGAAAACGAAAAGCAATGATTAAATCTGCTTGCAAGAAAGGGCTAGAGGTAAATTTTTGCGAACGGGTTTAATTATCGGTTTTCGTCTTCCTGTATAAAGGAGCTTGTAACCTATGTATATTGTACTTGCTTGATAATGTCTTAATAAGCGAAACTAGTTGAATATACTATATAATATAATGTAAAATTTAGACAAAATGATTTATTTATTTCTTGACTTTATTTATTCCATAGTGTAATGGAAATTCACAAGGTAACGACCCCAACAATCAACTATTCAAAGGGTTCGATATTTTAGATTCTATAACGCAATTAACCCAAAAGAAAAAAAGTTATAAGTACTTGAAGTATTTTAATTTAATTTACTTGTGTATCGAGTTTTTGCAAAAGCCTGTTGGCGGTGCAGCACCATAATACAGTCGCCGGGGCGCGAAACAAGACAGGTGTATCTAAAATAAATGCAAACATGCAATTACTTAAGATCAAAGCATAATGTAGAGTGCTTAAGGTATTTAAAACAACTCGTTTGGAAAAGAGGGGGATACCAGAAAAAGTTAAAGTAGAAATCTTCAAATATGTAACAACATGAGGTGCCTGAGAAAAATTGTAAAGAAAATTAAAAAAATTAATGTGAAAAATGAAATAATTAGAGATCGATAGAGCATAAAACCAATCCGGAAAAAGGTTGGAGAAAGACAATTGAGATTGCATTGTCACTTTATAGGAATGCAAGAAGGAATAACAGCAAAATATCGTATGCGATAAAAAATACAACAAAAAGAAGAGAAAGACAAGAAACGTAGGAAATTTAAGATAAATTTTTGAAAAGTATGCGCAAAGTATAGAACAAGGTCGAGTGAATTTTATAGGAAATACAACTCATGTCGTTACATAAATATTAAGAGGAATCACTAAAATATTAATAAAAATATAAAAATCTATTTATTACACATGTTTTCAGCAATACACCTTTCATCACGTAAACTTCTGTTATTAACGAACGGTTCCTTTGTAGTGTTTATCGTGCCTTTTCGACGCAGAATAATAATGAAAAAACTCCCCCCCCCCTTCTCGTACAACACACGAATGTATTGAACTGCAGAACAAGAACGCGTCTATCTCGAATGTCGACAACAAAAGTTGCTAGAGCATGTGTTGGCAAATCTACACACGCTCTGGCAAATTTGTTGCCGACATGCGAGATAGATGCGTTCTCGTTCTGTCGTTCAATACATTCGTGTATCGTAGGATAGAGGGAAGCAATTGTTTTTCGTCATCTCACTACACTCTTCCGCTCAACATCAGGATAAATTTAAATAAAATATTATTAGCGGATTCGAACGATTTTATTGCATAACTTTCAAAGTATTTACATTCCTATACTTTTAAATAAAGAACATCTTTGGCTAAATTAGAATGTTTACTAATCAAAATTATTTGTTCACAAATAATCATTTTTTACCATAAATTCACCTAGAGTTCTTATCCTCCTAACATACTCATCTTCGTTATCAAATTTTTTGATAAGCTTAGATGCATCCATTTCCTTCAATTCATCTTCAGTCATTTCTTCTCTATTAGGAACTTCATCTTGGTCTATCAACATCATTTTGATAATCACGAATGCCATCGCGAAACCATATCTACAATGTTGCTTCCATTGCTTATGAAATACCCAGGAGGGGTATAACTTGTCAGGATCGCTGCCCAACATCTTAATTTGGTCGCACAATTCCTTATAATAAGTTTCTAAATAAAAATGCAGTTTATTCAGTGAGTCTTCACAAGCTATTGTATAAAAGAAGTAGGCAATGTCAAGAACTGGTGGTACTGCTCGACACATTTGCCAGTCCACGAGTAGAACCTCAATTGGATATTCTACATTTTGTTCCTGCAAAAAAAGTGTACTTTAGTTGAAAGTTTTGTATGTCTAGTCGTGTTTCCAATGCCTGATTTTACTGACGCAAACATTTATAAATAATGCTTAAACTTTCCTATTAAATTTAATTTCTACACATCGTATATTCAAGTTCAAGTTAATAAAAAAGTCAAATCTTAAATTTAGGCGAGGATACTACATCATCTCTTTCTAAATGCTGTGTGCAATTAATTGTCCTAAATTATTAGTTCAAAATGGAGCAAGATGGAAATTAATTATTAAATTACAATTTAATAGAATAGATGGAATTATACGCTAAACTTATGTTAGTAATGCTATCTGCTTCTGGGTTTCCGGGCTGGAACCGCATCACTTGTATATCTGCCGACGTTTCGTACCCATTTGTATGGGACATCTTCAGGGCTGAACTACTGCACTGAAACTGTCAGTTTCAGTGCAGTTCTGCTCAAAGGACAAACAGCTTTTCGGGATGGCATTCATAAATTGCCTGAAAGACGGGCAAGGTGTATGGAAGCAAATTGCGAATACTTTGAATAAATAAATTTTTCTTGAAAACTATATAGTTTTTTTACGAAAAAACCGGTAACGACTTTCCGGTAGACCTGATATATATACATATATATATATATATATATATATATATCAGGATCATATATAGGATCAGTAATAATGTTCATGTTAATAGTATGTTGCATTTCAATTTCTTAAATCAATTTCAACTGCAAAAAGAAGCTGTTTTGAATTTATTACCCAGATTAGAATATATTTAGAACTTACAGGTAAAGAGTAAATTACTAATATTGCGAGTGATGTTGAGATAGAAAACTCTACCAATGACAATAATCAAATACTAGATGGACTTACTCTAAATGGCAATGTTGCTTCGTAATTCTAATAGTTAGCGACCGGAACTCTGGGGTTAGATGGCGATTTTACAGCAGCGTAGGCATATAAATCTATGCAGAAGTGGCAGCCTGTAATATTATATACTTTTCGTTCAGAAGTACAGTAATTTTCATGTGTATTTTTTATTAATGTGCTTGTTATAAAACCTTAGCTAGATACTTTCCTAGGTGTCATAACTTCACGCAGAGTCCATGCAGTTCTACGTCAAGAAACACAGTCCCATTTTATAGAAATCGTGAGGAAAATGAGGCTTGAGCCGGATCATCTAATAGTAAGTTTCGAGGTAGTATTGTTGTTTGCGCAAATACCAACAAAGAAAGAGATCTCGATCATACAGGAAAAATACAAATTGCTCGAACATATGATTCATGATGAGTTAGATGATGTCGCCCAATTCATCAAACACAGCACAGTTCATATGTGACGAACAACGGTACCAGCAAATAGATGACGAATCGATGGGGTCACCGGTTTCAGTCAACTTATGATGTACGTGGACGATATTTTTATGATATGACCGCACGGAAAGACAGAATTAGACATCTCTCTGACCTACTTAAACAGAATACATGAGAAAATAATGTTCACTACGGAAATACAAAAAATATCTTGTCATTTCTGGATGTCTAACTAAGATGAGAAAGAGTAAGCTAAGCTATGCCGTTTACAGCAAGAAGACACACATTTACAGATATATCAACGTACAGTCACACGACCATACGGCACAAGCGAACTTTATAATAAGAATATTAGCAGAGAAATTGGGGGAACACGTGGACGTAGAATACGTAGAAGAAAAAAATGATGATACTTCGCGTTATATTACTACAAAACGATTATGAACACAGCCATATTAAATGCATACTCACGAAACAAAATGCACAGGTAAGGCACTGATATATTAGATAAACACAATATAAAAACCATTCGTAGAATAGAGAGGAAGACCGAACATACAATCAGCAATAGAAGGATCAAAGAAATAAGGAACAAAAAAATAAATTGAAAGAATTGATTGAGAAGCACGAGAAGTGAAAATCAAAGACAGAAAGCAAGATATATGAAAAATGAAAAAGGCACAGAATAACTGATGATTTAGATACTTACTTTCTACAACCGATCCTGAGCTATCGCACTGAGAGAAAATGACAAGCTTAGATGCTTCACTTGAAATACTTATTCAAATGAGCATTAATTCTGAGTAAATAATAGTCCCTTTAATTCGAAAATTACAACATATAAACAAATTTTTTATTATTCGAAATGACAACAACGTATACCATGACTAATGAAATTTCGATGGTGTAAATGAAGTGTTATATAAATTCGACAATATGAATATTGAAATATACCTTTTTCAATACATTACATTAGGCTTAGGTAAATTTTGTTAATGATGTTAATCAAAAATGGCAAAAGACTCCTTGCCTCATCACTGTTCGTACTCTGTATACGTCTTTCGACAACTAAATTGTCATCATCAGCGAACTTTGCAGTGTGTGTTTTGTTTTGACAGTAATAGTACGCGAAATTTTCTGTGACTAGTGGTGTGTTTACAATGACAACTTCGTTGCTGAAATACATACGTATATAGAGTACGAACAGTGATGTGATAAGGTGTTTCTTGCCTTTTCCTGACTACGTCGGGTTAAGTGCAGAATAAAAAAAATTACCTCATATAAGAACATCAAATTGTTAGACCAGGAGTCTCCTTGGGTTACAATGGAATATTCGTCTTCGTAACTTCTTGAGTCCACTATGCTTCTTAACAGTACATCGCTATGACATTTTTCTATTATATGCTTGTCAGACTGAGGATCAAGTTTATTTATACCATCGCTAATCATGGATCCCATTACTCTAGCGGCTGTTCCATCCATTTCTGTTCCCATAAAATCTGCGTTTAAGCCATTTATTAATTCGTCAAACTTTTCTTTTTCTTGGTCTTTAAATGCGAAAGAAATCGCATGAAATTTCGCAAAAGTTTTCAAAACTAGTACAATGTGGTTTTCGTTCATAATTTCTTTTCGATTGAACAAAGTGAAGCCTCTTTCTTTTACGTTTTCCAATACGATAACGTTTTTCGTTGAAGTACCAAAGCATTTCGGGACATTTCGGAAGCCATTTTTAATTTTTTTGTCGCACGTGAATTGCATGTACGCCGGGTAAACTACATCGTAGAAATATGCTTCATTGGCGTAAATTTTATCGAATTGAGCTTGTTCTGAGGGTGGCACGTTTGCAACATATTTTACAAAAAATCGAATTGTTTTCTGTTCTGTTGTTATATCGACACCAATATGTTTAGACATATACCCCTCACCAGCCTGTGTCCCTGGGTAGTACTTCACATCGGTAACTGGCGCCCAGTTATTCTTCTTTATAAGTTCCCCAACTAGTTCTTTAACGTCATCACCAACACTGAACTCCGAAGACATTTCAATTAAAAAAGGTTAAAGAAAGTGTCACATCTAACTTTAATATTCAGTTACAATGAATCGATTTCATTTATATATGTACTGATATTGCTTATCATTGTAGATTATCGTATATTAAGTGACGAAGGACTTTTTTACTTACTTAATAAGGAAATAACGTTATTGTATGAAAATTACGTTTTAGATGCTAATCTTCTCGCTCAACGTAGATGAAATTCTGAAAATTAAAAAAGCATTGTGAGTAAATGAATAATTACACTATTATGTAATTATACGAAATGCAATTAGTTTTAGGTACGGAGGTAGGTAAACACATGACTGGATTTTGTTAAAAGTTTTAGTAAATATTTCTAAAAACAGTCAATGAATTTTTAAAATGTAGTGCCTTTGAAACCGAGGACATTAACCCACTGTACTCACTTGTACTTTTTATAAACGACTTGTTACTTAGCTTGTTCTTTCCTGCCTTGTGTTATGCTGATGACATAAGGGTTCTTACTGCTGCGTCTTGTACTGAAAGTGTCAATAAGCTACCAGTTCAGTTATTCAGAAACAAAAAAACTAAGCTCTATAAACGATGTGTCAGAAGGTTTCCCTTTTTCAAGTAATTTATTTTTTGTAACCTGTATTACATTTTGTATGCTCAGTTTTATTGACTGCATTGTTTTGCCTTATGTTTTAATATTTGTATTTTAAACTGTTGTATGCGAGGTTCATACAATAGTATTTACATTCGTTCCTATTGTTACTGTTGGAGTACCTTTCCGTTGTCCGCTTGCCTTTTGTCTCGTTCGAAAAAGAGCAGTCGCAATGACAAGCGTCACTTGCACTAGAATAAACACTTAAGGACGTAATTAATAAAATATAATTCATTATTTATCTTTTTCATTTAGTGAAAAAAGCCTTTTGAAATCTGTATAGTGATGTAAGAAATTTATAACAATAATAAAATTTAATACTAAAATTGAATTTACTTTTTTAACAGTACTGATATACATATACTACTAAATGAAATTAAATTACCTTTTAAAACTGTACAGAACATTAATATCCAACATTTAAATAAACAATTACAAACAAATAAATAAATAAAATTAAATTTATTTCAAGTTTAAATTACCGTTCAATAAAGGTATGTTTAAGATTGATCATGTTAACAAAGACAAAATATATTACTACTACAGGCTTTAAAAAAATACGAAATCCTAAATAATTCTGGAAATGAATAATTGTGATAATTTTCTACCTAGCAATTCACATATAATAATATTTCCACAAAATTTACTATGACTAGAATATATTTATGAACTTATCTTAAAATATCAAAAAGTCCATCTGTCTCTTCATTATGTTTGTCCATTTTGTCCGTTTGGCTAGAGGTCGTTTCCAACAATTACCAGCACTTCTACCCCCAAAAACTATGTATGTGTGTTCTTTATCACTAGTTTTTAAAGTTTATTTATTTTCCAACACTTTTTTCAAATTCACTGGAAATTGTTTTAAATACGTATTCACTCTACTACACTGGTTTTAATTTCTTAAATACTTTTACCCATTTATATATGGTAAGTAATATCTATCTGATCTTTGTTAATCATAATTAATTATATACGTTTAATATGGAATTTTCTTCCGATATTTACTATTCATATACGAAGTTCATTGAAAATTTCTGAAAATGTTTATAACTTTTTATAACAATATACGTGATATGGCAATTGAATAACGAGACTGGTGTGAGAAATGTTATTTATTGCAAATAAATTTATATTTAACTTTCATCCCCTTTGACATACTCTTCCCCCTTATCTATACAACGCTGTATACGTGTCTTCCGTCGTTCAAAACAATGCTTGTAAAACAATTTTTCCGCATTTGCTTTTATATGTTCGACAGACTGCGAAACTCCCTTCAATGCACTTTTCACTTTTGGAATCAGGTAGAAGTCAGATGGTGCGAAATCTGGCGAATACGATGGATGATCAAGCACAGCAATGCATTCGTCCGCTAGCAACTGCTTAACAGACAGGACATTGTGAGCTGGCGCGTTTTTCTGATGCAGAATCCACACAGATCCGCTCTTCTTCCTTACTCTTTCCCTAAGTTTGATTAGGATTTCTTTGTAAAATTTCTGATTAACCGTTTGACCCTCAGGCGTCCAGTCGGCCATGATAACACTCTTGGTATCTAAAAAAACCCATTAGCATTGCCTTCAATTTCAAACCGTTTGTGCCATTCAAAAACTGGCGCACAGACATAACATTATCACCAAATACCCCCTTTAACATTTGTAAACATTTAGTTAGCGATTTTTTTAATTTGACAAGGAATTTCAGGTTAATTCACTGCTCGATTTTTATGATAACCATTATCACGGCACTAATAAGTAATAGTGCCCTCTACAATTAAAGCTCTAAAGTAAATTAAAGCAGACAGAGAGACGAAACTACGGATTGTTTCTTGGGAAGTATCAAAGTCAATGACATTCCAATTACGGCCTGGCTCGGTGTGGTTGCGCGTTGGAAGGAGCGCAGTCTCGTTATTAAATTGCCATACCTCGTATACATACTCAATAGAGCTGAACATTATCTACTTGCGCTATTCTATATTTTTCTTTTCTTGGAGTGCTTATTTAACGGCACTCAGGTAAACGATTGTCTATGTATGGTTAGTGTGAACTAATCCATACGAATAGGTGGGGATAATAATTTTTTTTGTTACAATTTATTTAATTAGACATTTCATTGAATGCATGTCTATTCTGTATGGTTTCGCTTTTTGCTATTAATTTTTCTACATGTATAACGAAAGTCTCCTTGCAGACTAATTAGTAACACTTTACTTTACAATTTTTTATTTAACAAAAAAAGGGACTTCATTCTATGATAATTAACTACTGAATGTATTTTGTGGATTCCCTTTGCTTCAGTTTTAGCAAACAGGGGTACGATACTGTGGCGCGTATTTTTCTTAAAATCTGTATTCACAGGGATCCCTCCCTACTCTCCGAGTTCTTTTGAGGGAGTTTTAGCAGCACGAAGGTCAAGCAAAGGATCATTTAAGGTAACACTACGGGCGTTTATTTTTTGTACTATCAATCACAGAGAACTTGGCGTTTCTTACCGACCTCAATGAGTTAATAATAACAATAACTGAAGACGCAGCTTGAAGAAGTAAATGTTTCACATCGTTTTCTAAAAACATTAAAATTATACCAAAAAATTCTGATTTTAATCGCTCCATATACCGTATATGTAATGTAGAACGAGAAGCGAACCCGTGATCTTATTCTTTCCGGGAGTGTGCCATCACTATTAGACCACGGAGACAGTAAATTCTAATCTTTCTAATGTGCCATAAATTGCATTATGAAAACAGTTATTAATTGAAAACCCACGGTAGGTTATTAACTGCATATAATTATGCGGTTTTACAAAGCCGTGAGTTTTTATTGACGAAAAAGCATCGAAAATCGTATTCAGATTTTAATTTAGTTCTCTATAGACACAATCATGCCTAGCTATTTTACTCCATTAAATTAGGAAGAATAGTTTAGTCTGAGTATTTGAGTGTTTTCCCAACTTTTTGGGAAACAAAAAAGCAGAAAATTGCAAAACTCTGGTAATGAACATGATACCAGCATTTCGAGGTGTTGGCTACAACATATGTATGTCTTAAAGTGCATTTCTCACTTGAACTTTTATTCGGAAGATATGGGCGAGGTTAATGACCAGAACAGCGAAAGCTTTTCTCAAAATATTTTTGGAATGGAAAACCGGTAGCAGGGCAAATGGGATCGCGCAATGTTAGTAGGTTATTGTTGAACGTTATGGAAAGATGCTGTGGATATTATTTATAAGTGTATACCAAAAGTCTCCCTTCGTCATATTTCTAAGTGTAAGGATTTGAAATATACATTAAGCTATGTTTTATGCAGAAAAATCTTTTCATTGGACTCCAAACGAAATTAGAGTTAACTTGACTACCTACCTCTTATTAAAATGAATCGGTTATGTTTTGTGTAAAAATTAGTGTACGTTACTTGATGGCAAAACAAAAATTTGGAAATCGTTAGCCAGTCTTGTTGGTGAAGACCACTGATTCTAAGTAAGACAAAGTGAAATATACTTTTAATAAGCAAAATACATTTTTAATAAGCAAAATTATATGATTTTATACATTATATTGTAGTTAGAATAAAAGATAAATGTGTTTATGTGACGAACATCGCTGTCAATTCACATGTAATCGTTTTTTACCAAGAAATCTCCCAATAGTCTTATCTTCTTAACATATTCGGCTTCCCCGGCAAATTTATTGAACATTTCCTTTGGATTAATGTCTTGTAAGTTTTCGAAATCAATACCTTCAACATTGGGAACTTCATCTTTCTTCAGTAACATAAATCTGCAGATCACAAATGCCAATCCGAATCCGAATTTGCAGTGTTCTTTCCATTGTTTCTCGAATTCCGAGAAGGGGTATAGTTGGTCTGGATCACTACCCAAAGCCTTAATTTGGTTACATAATTCCTCGTGGTAAATTTTCAAATGGGAGTCTAGTTTGCTGAGCGACTCCTCGGTAGCTATTGTGTAAAGGAAATAAGAAAGGTCGTAAATTGGTGGTGCTGGTCGAACCTGTTGCCAGTCTAGTATAATGACATCAATAGGTTGGTCAGGGTTTTCCTTCTGCAGACAAAATATAATTTTACCGAGTAATTAATTTTCAAGTATTAGTCTAACTTGGACAAATTAATACAAAAATATTTGGGTGTTGTTATGTTTTAATGTAAGTACATCTAAAGCCAATGCATTAGCAAACATTGAAGTTTTTCCGACATTTCTCAAATTTAAATTGTTTTTCAAGTTTTCATCTCTTGATTTCGCATAGAATCCAAGAAACGTGTTGATCAACATTAAATGCTCTTTTAACAATGATATAAGAGTGTACTGTTTTAAATTCAAACATAAATGTTAATAATAATAATAATAATAACCTTTATTGCCGGGCAGATTACAAAGAATCCGAGTCAAGGACGAAAATTAAAAAATTAAATTAAAGCGGGTACATGACTGATTTCTACTGATGACAAAAATAATATAAAATACATATAAAAATAATAAAATACAAACGCAAATAGGAAATTGCAATAATATAACACAAGAAAAGGGTCACTTGGTATATACCCCGTTTCTGCATTAATGTATACGAATTTCGACATCTAAATTGTCATCATCAGCAGATAATTAAACAGTGTCACATCTGGAAATCATGGCAAAAACCCGCACGAAACAAATTCTGTACACAATCTGTACCATCGAAAGTCAAAACGCACACTGTGGCTTTCGGTGCAACAGGTGCGACATTGTTTAATTTTCTGTTGATGATGACAACTTAGTTGTCAAAATACGTATACAGAATACGAATGTTAATGTGGAAAGGGGTTACATGTCAATCTTCAGTGATTAAGTTTATCAACCACAGGCTCCATCAAATTTACCTTAGAAGAAAAGAAATTTATTAAATGAAAAAATTAACTTATCTAATTATAAATAAATTATTACTATATCTACATTTTCTTCAAATGTGCTATGGTTAATATCGTAAACATATTGTTAGTCTACATATCCTTGAGATGGGAGAGGTATAACTGATGTTAATCCTAGATTTGGGGTTACAAAAACTGTCATTTTGTCTCGAATCAAAACGTGGTATTAAAAAATTCAGATAAGACAACAATCTGATGTAACAATCTTGTAATGAATTAATTTCAGAAGAAATTTTAAACATATAATTAGTCTTCTAACTTGAAGAGAATCCATTTTAAACTTATTGAGTAAAAGGCGACAGTGACATGCTTTTTAAAGCTAAAGTTCTACAGTAAAATAAAAATTAAAAAAAAGGAAACCTGCCGAGAGTTTATTTGATTATCCGAGATTGTCTATTCAAGGTGCAGTTTGCCAGCCAGTAAAAGAAAAATTGTTACGCCTAACAAGAACCAGAGGGAGGTAAACTCAGTTAAAACGAAAATTTTAAATCGATAAATTAACATAACTGTAGAAATATGAGAAAAGGCGACAAGGTTATAATGTATGTAAACAACATAAATATTTGTGAGTAAGCTGTAACTAAACATACATTTGGTCTCCAGATTAAACTTATATGTTTACGCACAGGACACACGTAAGTAGAAAACTGTTGTTGAAATTCGAAAGAACGTTTCATATCTACCTCTATGAAGAGGTAGATATAACGTAGCATGCATTTTGGATTTCGATGGTACACGTCAGGTACGGAATTTGAATACACAACTGTATAATGTATACATGTGTGCGTTTCGGTTTTCGACGGTACAGATCGTGTTGTTTAGTGCGGGTTTTTGCCGTAGTTTTCCAGGTACGACACTGTTTAATTATCTGCTGATGATGACAACTTAGTTATCGAAATACGTATACAGAATACGAATGTTAATGTGGAAAGGGGTTACATATCAATCTTCAGTGATTAAGTTAATCATCAAAATTACCTTACATTCTTTAATGCAAAGTACTTTCAAACAGAATTAAATATAATTAAACAAATAGCGATTAATAGCAACTTTAACACTATGGTGTATCACAATATGCTGAAGAAGAAACAACAGACTTCAAACCTAATCTTCCCTATGCAATACACGGAACAGAAAATATACCGATCTATGACTTATCTAAGCCCCATTTCGAAGAAAATCAGTAACGAATTGAAAAATTTAATATATTTCATTCAAAACAGATGATAATATAGGTAGAACCATAAAAAGTAATAAAGGAAAAGAGAAGGTGAGAAATTCGGAGTCTATGAGTTAAACTGTTAGACTGGCCAAAAATTCTATGTAAGCCAAACAGGCCGTTCTTTGAGCACTAGATTCAAAGAACACATAACGTTCTGTTACGCCTTTACCAACTGTAATACTGAAGCAAATGAATCACTCCAACACGTGCACACATCACCTACCATGGTGTAAAAATGGAAATTGGAAATATGATAATACTATAAGAATTAACTATAACAATTAACAAACCTTGATTTATTTCATAAGCTGTATATGGTTTTTAAATACATAAAAGATCTTGTCGATTGTACGTATGTATATGTAACCTTCAAAATATATAATTATTGCGACTATTCTTATCTGACTAATTACATAGAATATATATCAGTTTTTAAATATCTATCATATTAACTGTATGTTTATTATCTTGATAAATTCACTAAGATAACAATCCCACCTTATAATTAAGGTCTGATGATTTTTGAGATAAATAAAAAATGTAAACCATTAATTATAGACAATATTAGAATACGCTGAAAACCAGACACAGAAGTTATATGATTGATAATTAATTAAATACAGTGCCTTAAAGAAACACATATCTTTATAAAATAATAACTAGTTTGAAACTATAAAACTCTAAAATTGAAATAAATAGTTTAAATTACCAGAATTAAAAAAAAAACTAATCTCAAGTCGGCTATAAATCAAAAGATATTAAACGTAGTGATTAAACTGAAAATATTAGTGACGCCCATTTGAAAGAAATGAATTTGTAAACCTTAATGTATTACAGTTCGATCAGTTGATTGGTATAAAATAAATGACAATAAACATTACAAAATATAAAATATCCAATAGAAAGGATGAACGAATAAATAAAACTTACCTTAATTCCAAGATAATAGTTAAAACTAAAACTAACAGATTATATAATGATAATTTCCTAGATTGAAGACAGTGGAAATAACACAGGGCCGTACTGAATTAAATTCAAATAAAACGCTCATTATAAAATTGAATAATTTGGACTGCGAAACTGTTACGGAAATGAAGATTAGTCGATTGTTGAATATGGAACCATCGTAACAATGAAATGTATAGTGGTGCACGATAAAATATTAACAAATTAACCAACTATATAGAAAATTAAGCAGTAAAACACAAAAAGGAATCGAAGGACAAAATGAATTCGTAACAGCCCTTTAATAACAATAAAATAGATTTCACGTTACGTAAAATATTTACTAGAATTTAAACTTCAAAATTTTGCATATACAGAACAAAAGTATTCTATTAAAGAATCTGGAAGTGTTCGAAATTAATAAATTCAACCACATATCTATTATTAAATAACCAATTATAGGTTAAAACTTCCCACTTTTAAACTTAACCAATATGAGCACAGATCCCCCCCCTAATTTTATAATATGAATATGAAAGTAAAAGTAAAGTAAAAAGTGTTTGATTAACTTGATCACAGAAGGTTGATACATAACCCCTTGCCACATTAATTTTCGTATTCAGCAAATAATTAAACAGTGTCGCACCTGGAAAACTACGGTAAAAATACCCATACGAAAACACATTCCGCACGCGATCCGTACCGCTGAAAGCCAAAACGTACACTGTGGTTTTTTTACCGTAGCTTTCCAAACGCGGTGCTGTTTAATTACCTGCTGATTATGATAACTTAGTTGTCGAAATACGTATACAGAATATGAAAATTTATAAGTTATATATCAACCTTCTGTGATCAAGTAATATGAATAATTTATAAATTACCTAACCTTTAAGTATCTGGACTTTTAGTATTATTATTGACAAAACCAGTGTGTAATACAGTTTAGAAAGTCAAACGCACGTTTTATTTAAAGTGTTCTTGTGCATTTTAATAAATGGAATTTCAACAAGTAATGACCAATTCCATCACAATATTTTTAGTTTCAATTTTAGTTTTCGTCCACCTGATGAAGACACTGTATGGCGAAACGATGGGCTTACGATAACTCAGGCTCATACTTATTTATTATGTTAATATAAGTAAAAGATGAATCTTTTTTAAATTATAAAACACTAAAAAATTACCTCATATAAAAACATCAGATTATTGCACCATAAATCTCCTTGCACTAGGACTGAATGGTCGTAGTGGCCTTTTCGATCGACCATACATTTGACCAAAACATCAACATTACATCTTTCCAGTATGTGTTTATCTGCTTCAGCATCTAATTTACTTAAAGTGTCGCTTATCATAAATTTCATCATTTGACCGATTGGTCCATCCAATCCCGACTCTAGAAAATCTAGAAACGTACCTTCAGCTAACCTATTAAATTCCTCCCTCTCCTGGTCTTTAAAAGCGAACGAAATCGCATGAAATTTCGCGAATGTCTTCAAAACAAGCTCGATATGTTCATCGTTCATAATATTTTTCCGATCGGCTAATGTAAAGCCTCTTTCTTTGACGTTTTCCAAAGCGATAACGCTTTTCGAAGTTCCGTAAAGTTTTGGGATATTCGGGAAATTGTCATTCTTCTTCTTCAAGAATTTTTGGAAAGTTGGATACATTTCGTTATAGAAAAATGTTTCGTTGGCATACGCCATCAGAATGTGTGCATTTTGTGCCATTTGCATCATTTCTGTAGTGTCTACGCTTGGACAATATTTTACGAACAACCGATATGTTTTATCATTGCTAATTATATCAACTGAAACTTGCCTAGAAGAATATCCATCTCCAGCCTCGGTCTCAGTGTAGTATTTCACGTCCGTAACCGGTTCCCATTTGTTTTTACTTATAATTTCAGCGACCAATTCTTTCACATTATCACCGACACTAATTTCCGATGACATTATGTGAAACAAATACAGAAAAAAAGCGCGTTGAAATGATATCTGTCTACTATCTCAACTTATAGTGAGTCAGATACATTAAATTTTTTTATTTATATTCAGATATAGCTTATCTACAGCGATCATGGTTAATTTTGTTCTTTATTTACCCTTAGTATTAGAATGTAAATATTACTTCATACCAGGCACGGCCTACGCATGCGTATATACACATTTGTAGGTGGGGAATGTTATTCCTCGCCTGCTTTAGATCAATTACAGATCCAGTGCGTCGTTTGGAGTAGAACTTCATGTCGTTCAATATATGTATGTATGAAGATATTAAGACTGCTAACCTCATAGTCTTAATTTTGCGAATTTACGAGGCCTGACAATAAAATTCCAAAACAAATTATGCGTGTTATTCATATACACATTAAGTATTGTCCAGCAGACCAAATTTAAAAAACATTTATACCAATTCACCTGTAATATCCAAGTTCTACAAATAGTTTGAAAATCACATCTTTGAATAAATTACAGGCAAACTCAATATATCGTCTAAATATCTATCTTCTTAAACATTTTTTAACGTACTTTTTAAAGAAAAAAAAACTTTCCTTTTTGAATACTGTGTATGTGCCTTGGATAATGTACAAATATTTACTTTTAATAATAACATTTACTTGCCTAACAGATTTGTGATCTAATTATAAGGCAAAGAATATTGCGAAAAACTTGTATGTTGCTTATTATAAATATACCAATTGCACTTGTATGCGCACACATAACCACAAAAACAATCCTGCATTCGATGTGCATCAGCACAACGTGAAAGCAACAAAGCTGGCGATGAATAATGTATACCTACGATGCTGTTACACAATGTTTCATAACAAGAGCACGCTCTAAGCAAAGGCGAATCACCTATTATATTTGATCCTCGTGCAAAAGCAGTAAAATAAATCGTTCGATCTAGTTTCCCACCTTGGAACGGGAAGGTTAATTTCTGGCTCGTTTCTGCTATAGCAATTATATACAATATCTACCTGATCTTGCAAGAACTCACAATCATCAACCTGTGCCACTTGGTGGAAAAGGTTTAGGTCATCGGCAAATAATAACTTGTGATACTTAATCTCATTAAAAAGATGATTCACGAAAACCAGAAAAGCAACGGTTCCAAGTTGGTACCATGAGGGACGCCCGAGGTGGGAACAGTGATTCAAGCGATTATCCAAGTAGGAAATATAATGCTTCCGATTAAATAAACAAGAAGAATTACGCGATTTTAATGATGGGGTATACTCCGCAGTATCTAATTTATCGAGAAGTATTCGATGATCAAGTCGGTCAAAGGCCTTGGTAAAATCGATATAAATAACATTTGCCTGAGCAACGTCATCCGACTGTTCACAAATGTACTAAGTAAGAACGGTTAGATCAGTTGTTGTTGAACTCTAGCTGACCTAACCATGTCGATCTATAGAAATAAGAGGCTTAAGTTTCAAATATATAAAACGGTATATATGTATTTCAAAGACTTTGTCAAATATGTTAATTATAGAAAGTGGCCGGTAATGAACAGGAATAAGTTTTGCAATTTTACCAAATTCAGGAAAAATCGAAGTCCTTAACGAAATATTAAATAGAAAACATGAGGGTCTGATAAAAACGTAAGTATAATCTTTTAACAAAAAAAAAAAGAAATATGATCATGACTCGTAGTCAAGGCACTCTTCAATTTCCTGAAATTTCGAAGGACCTCATCTTCAGGAATCAAAGTACTTAAACTATAATGGCAGAACTATTTAGATCCATATAATGTTCTTCGGGAGAACCGGATATTATTTTTTCATGAACGAATGTAAGACCAAAACCGTACAGGATCAGTAAATCACAGAATCTCTTACTTTTGTTCTTTATGTCGCGTATTTGTTAAGGTGTAAACCAAGCCTGATAATTAAACCTATCGCAACTTTTTAAGGATACACAGGATCCCAGATATTCGTGAATTGTTTGGTAGAATGACAAGATTCATTAACATCCTGAAGTCGCTCAATGAAAGTCCAATCAGTGCAAGAGAGAGCGATATAGAGATCTATAGAATTAGTTTTTCCGAAATTATATATTTTGAAATTAGCGTTTCCAGTCAAATTGGGCGAAGCGCCAGAAGTGAAATGTGAAGAAATTTTCAATGCTGGATGATGTTTGTCTTCATGGGTAAGAGGCATTCTTTTCCAAGTCTTACATTAAGCTCGGTATATACTAAGTCGAGTAAGCGAGGTTGAAAATTTTAAAT
Organism: Dermolepida albohirtum; assembly: GCA_031893035.1. NCBI lineage: Eukaryota > Metazoa > Arthropoda > Insecta > Coleoptera > Scarabaeidae > Dermolepida > Dermolepida albohirtum. The sequence continues at coordinate 82,820 of JAVIWB010001067.1, forward strand.
GTTGTTAATTGCGATAAGTCACGTCAATCTAACGCGCAATACTCACTACTATTAAGACTAGAATGCATTTTAAATTAAGTGAAGCGAATCTACAGTGTGCGTTTGACTTTTGACAGTTCATGTCTAGTACGGATTTGTTTCTGTTGGAGTGATTAATTATTTGTCGATGATGATAACTTTGTTGTCGAAATGCGTATACAGAATACGAACATTATTATAGAAGAGGAATTTGCTTACCTTTTTTGATTACTCTCTGTATTGATTAATATGATCCCAAATGACTATATAAATACTACTATACTTTGATTTAAGAAATTTTAATCAAAAATAAAACGAATTGAAATTTTTGAATAAAAATGTATATTAATACAATAACACACACATTATAAATAATTCGAGAATAATTAACTTTTATAAGTAACCCAAAATCTATAAAATTTCAAAATTAAAATTAACCTTTTTCTTTAATGATAACAACAAATACAAAATTACTTACATACATGTATAGTTACACTAACATGACTTACATTTTCGCTTGTATTCATATAAATTATAAAAGTTTATAATTTGATATTGAGATTTCTAGTTCTGCTGGATACTGGTTAAATTAAAAAGAAAACTACGTATGTATGTATCCTTTATATATCGATTAGTTTTACTTAAATACTTTCCTGTGCTTTCACCTTTTTCATTCAAAAAATAAATAATATAATAATTAAAAAATAACGCTAAGAAAAACTGTATTGTAAAGCTAATGAAAATAATAATTTCAATTGTTGATCCTGAGTAAGAAAAAATAAATATATACAAAATCAAAGTTTCTCTGGCTAGAAAAATTATATAATTTTACTAAGTATTCTTATGTAGATTATCCTGGGACTAGAAGGCGAATATTTCTATTTGGTGAATATCACTGTTATTTCATAAGTAATCATTCTTTACCAAAAAATCTCCTAACACTCGTATCTTTCTAATATATTCGCCTTCGTCGGTAAACCTACCAAATAACTCCATAGGATTAAAATCTTTCATATTTTGAAAATCAATTTCCTCAACATTGGGAACTTCATCCTTTCTGAATAACATGAATCTGTAAATGACAAACGCCATCGCAAAGCCAAATTTGCAATGTTCCTTCCACTGTTTCTGAAATTCCGAGAATGGGTATAGCTCATCTGGATTATTGCCCATTGCCTTAATTTGATCGTGTAATTCATCGTAGTAAACTTTCAAGTGATCATCTAATTTACTTAGAGACTCTTCGCTGGCTATTGTATAAAGGAAGTAGGAAATGTCGTAGACTGGAGGTGCTGGTCGAAATTGTTGCCAATCCACTATTATAACATCAATTGGACTTTCTGTGTTTTCTTTCTGTAACAAAAATATAATTTTACTCAGATATTATAAAAGCGATGAAGCTAAAAATATATTGGTTGTGTTATTAAAATTTCGTGGGCATATTAAAATTAAATAATTTCAAATGTCCTTATCTTGCGTGATTCATGAATGTGCATTTTATTGGATTTATTTTTATTTGGCCATGGGTTGTTATTTTTTTGTCTATTGTTAAAAACAACCTATCTTTGTTAAGGAGAATGTTCTAAAAGGACATGGTGCACCATCTGTATTATCCGGTCCTAAGTAGATATACAGATGCGATAGATTGCCTGTTTTTAGTTGTATTACGTTTCGGGTGGTAAATAAAGCCATTTAAAGTATTCTAAGCCTCCAGTAACTAATGGCTGTAGTAATAAACTTGCAATTACCTATCCTCCTCTTGTTTTTTGATCGCGACGTTGTTGGTCGAGCGTTTATAAGTGTACCAACGTAATTTCTTCTCTCTTGTGAAATTCAGATCGTAAGTATCCTGAGAAAACGATAATTGACTTGGACGTTTGATTGAGAGTTGTTTTAAATAAATGAAAGAGTTTTCTTGCTACTGTGTGTTGAAACAAATACACGCAAATCGAATTTGTTTATTGAGTTGCGGGATAGATGATACATACATAGTTGATAAATTACACTGATTGTGTAAAAGGTTATATTTTGTTTTCTTTTTTTTTTGATGGTGAATAGCCTTTTCTTTTTTGATGTTTTTTTCTATAAAGTTTGGAGAGCAGATATTTTCTGAAAATATTGTTTTAATTTTACGTTTTTTATAATGTTTCTGACTGTAAATTCATAGCATCTGTCTACTTAGTTATTAATAGTAATTATTTTGTATGTAATGTGAATTACTGACAAAAAATTTGTGTGAATATTTCTCTTTCTTTGTGTTTTACCGTCATATCCAGGAAATACAAGCAGTTCTTATTTTCGCGTTCTATTCTAATCAATAAGGTTGATATATAACCCCTTTCCACAATTAACTATTTGTAAATTCTGTATACGCATTTCGACAACCAAGTTGTCATCATCAGCAGATAATCTCAAAGCGTCGCACCTGGTAAAACACGGCGAAAAACAACTGTACGACAATCAAACTCCGTACGCGATCCACACCGTTCAAAACCAAGATGTGCACATCTTGGTTTCGCCGTGTTTTACCAGGTGCGACACTTTGAGATTATCTGCTGATGATGACAACTTGGTTGTCGAAATGCGTATACAGAATTTACAAAAGTTGATGTGGAAAGGGGTTATATATCAACCTTATTGATCAAGTCAATCAACCACAGGCTCCATCAAATTCAACTTCTATTCTAAATTGAAGCTTTTTTTGAAAGGTATTAAAATAATTTAAAGTCGGGTTGTCTGCATGGATTGGTATTGTTAAAATTCAGTCAACATATCCTTTGAAGAAGAGTATGTGGAAGGAAGAAGTGACAATAATTTTAATATTTGCACGTGGTGGTCAGTAAACTTATTAAGAGGGCTGCATGTGTGTTTGTGTGTGTATCCTCGATGAAGATACATATATTTCGCGATCACGAAATAAATACGTGTCCACCATAGGGACGAGCTACAGTAAAAACTTCACTTGCAGAATGAGCACGTGTTTTATCGTTGAAGGGTATACGGACCAGCGTCGATCACTGCTAGAGAAAAAAAAAGAGAGTTTTTTTTAGAAACTGAGTCTTTTAGAGTCGGTGAGACGAAGGGTACGTATTCATTCATACTTGAAATGAACTAATGAGAATAGAGAATAGGCGCGCGAAAAATTAGGATGAAATAAAAGCCACGATGTATTGAATATAATTATTAGGTGGGTAGATGATAATTGTACAGAATACGAAACGTGTATTAACTGTAAAACAGGATTAAAGTTTGAATTTGTAATTGTACTTAGCAATTAGGTAAAATATCAATATAATTGAATGTAACATTCTATGAAAGGTACTTTCGTGTGGAAATACGCTCGTTCTAGGTACAAGGTTTCTTGGAAAATGAAATGGAATGCCCGGTTTTATGTTACAATCATTAATCAACAAAGAGAATTTTTCCTTGAAATATTCGTAACGCAAAGGGTGTCTTAATAGTAATTTTGTATATTTAAATACATTCGTATTTAAATTAAATAAATAATTTAAAAGCATGATAAAAATAAATTATTATACACACAAAGTGTAACAAAATATAGTTGGCCCATAGAATTTAAATAAAGTCGGTGTAATATAATAATAATAACGCTGAATATGTGAGGAGATGACATATTTTTCTTTGCTATTTCCAAATTGAGCCCGCTTGTGAAAACAAAAAATAATCTGTTAATCGATATTATTGTGAACGAGTTTTTGTTTTCGTTTAATGACATATTCTATCTCGAGTATTGATCAACAAACTGATCTAATTTAACTAATGTTATCTGGGATAACTTTCACTGCTACATCAAATATACCAGGCAGTTTTCAAAACATTATGAAGATAAGGTGGATGTCCTTGGAAATTAAATTGAACATAACTTGCTTTCTATTGAGTTTATATTAGCAGAAAATAAAAATGTTATTATATAATTTTAATGAGTAAAGTTGTAAATTACTAACAGTAAAGTTAATTTAGTACATATTTTTAAATTTTGATTTAATAAAAATATTTATTTTCAAGGTAATTTTGATGGAGTCTGTGGTTGATTAACTCGATCACTGAAGGTTGATATATAACCCCTTGCCACATTAATTTTCGTATTCTGTATACGTATTTCGACAACTAAGTTGTCATCATCAGCGGATAATTAAACAATGTCGCACCTGGAAGACTACGGTAAAAATAACCGAACTAAAACAAATACCTACATGTGATTTATTGCATTGTCACTTAGCAGACCGAAGAGAGACGAGTTAGTAGGTCCCGAGTCAATGTTCAACACATGGCCTTTATTCTTCAAAATGTAAATACATACTTTCGTACGTATCTAATTCGTGATAATTACACACGTTCTTAATCAAATGCAAACAATCCGCGTTAACACTATGATTATAATTTAACACATGTTTTGCTAAACCAGATTTTTACGCCCGGTTGAATTTTATTTGCGCGATATGTTCTTTATACCGGGTTTCTATCGATCGTTTTGTTTGGCCGATGTATTGTTTACTACAATCTAGACATTTAATTCCGTAAATTCCCGATTTCTCGTTGTCCTCGAAAAAAATAAAAAGGAAACTACTAAACGTTTGTAATAGAAATTTTCAATATGTTCCAAAATAATCTAGTCTGCGATCTCTCTAGTTATCTAGTCGTGGTGATTCACGTGTCTACAAGATCTTGAGTTGTTGTTTCTGGCATAGGAAAGGCATTCAAGTATAAATAGGTAAGGAAAAGTGAGAATTCCTAATTTCATAAAAACGTCCCTGAAATTACACGCATAGTTAGACCATCAATAATTCTGACGTGTCTATGCTGTAACCCAAAGATGCTGCATTGCCTCACATCAGTAGAGAGTATTTTATTATTATAAATATAAATGAACGAACTATGCGGTAAGTAAATATGTCTGACAACGTTCTGTTTATAACGAATCTTCCAATAGGGACTTCCGAAGTTTGACAGTTGATAGTGGCCATATTGTTGAAGCTACATCTGTCGAATTGGCTGTCATTTATTCAGTCTGTTTGCCAACTCACCATGGACGGACATAGCGTTCAACAACACGTGCAAATGATAAAATTGTTTTATCAAAATGGGTGTTCTGTCCTATCAAGAGGACTATTCGCAGTGTGGTGGATAAATTTAAGTCCACTGGTTCAGTAAACAATGAACCCGTACGAAGACGAAACGCAAAATCTGGCGATAACATCGCCGCTGTCCGTGAGAGTGTGCAGGAGAATCCAAGGCAGTCGATTTCGCGTACAAAATTCAACTGACCCAGGAGCTGAAGGTAAACGACCATATACAACAACGTGTGTTCGTTGAGTGCGCGCTGGAGCAGTTGGACACCGACCCTAATTGTCATCAAAAAATCATCTTCAGATGAGGCTCATTTCTAGATGAATGTGTATGTCAACAAACAAAATTGTCGAATTTGGGACGATATCAAACCACATGAGATCCAATAGCGTCCAATGCATTCCGAAAAAGTCACTGTTTAGTGTGAATTTTGTGCCGGCGGCATCATCGTTTTATATTTCTTTGAGAACGACGTTGGCCTCACGGTTGACGGTGATGGCACCGTCAACGGCGAGTGTATAGCTCGATAATTACCAACTTCTTTTGACATGAATTGGATGATATGGGCACCAACGACGTGTGGTTTCAACAGGACGGCGCTACCTGCCACACAGCTCATGCCACATTGGACATTCTGCACGAGCGATTTGAGGGCATGGTCATCTCACGTGGAGATGATGTGAACTGGCCACCGACATCGTGCGATTTGACCCCGTTAGACTTTTTCTTGTGGGGTTTTCTTAAGTAAGTAAGCAGGTATATGCGAATACGCCACAAACCACAGCGGTCCACAAAGCTAACATAACTCATGCCGTCGGTCAAATTCAGCCTGATTTATGCGCCAGAGTCATGGAAAATTGGACATTTGCACGATGTTATATTCCATATATGTATAATGGCATCGATAGGATATCGATAAGATATCTCTCACACACTTTGTTCTATTTAAATTTAAAAATAGGAAGCGCTTAATGAAAGATCCGTTATAAAGAATATATTACTTTTATCACAAATATTGGGAATATTCGAAAACCTTATATTGCTGAATATAATTCTTTGTTTAGCAACATAAAGTTTTTCGAATATTTCTAATTTCTGTGACAAACATAATATAGTCTTTATAAAAAAAATATTCTTTAGAATAAGATATAACTTTAACTCAAAAGGTATTGAAGGAAGAGGATGAAATTCCGCTAAAACAGTGACATTTTATAATTAAAAACTGACGTATTTCAGAATTGTACATACAATTAATTACTACTATAGAAAATTAATTTATATGTTGCTTATTACTATTACATTTACTTTCTCCTTTATGACTAATAATTTTCCTTTAATTAAAAGCGTACTATTATTTACGAACCGTAGTGTGTATGCGACTTTGTTCTTCTATCCGGATCTGCGTAGCTGTTTCAAGGTCTCGTTAATTTTCGCCCAAATTAAATGAAGCTATTAATAGATGACACACGCCTTGGAATGTAAACATTATGTTTTCTCGCTTCGTTTTTGCGCGTTGAATTTTTATCGATATTTTTTCTTCAGTACGAGTAAAATGGCCAGAAAAATTGTTAATTTAAAAGCGCACAAGTTGTAGATAATACAAAGGTTTATCCATGTTTAGCAAATGCTGATATTTCATAATTTGCAAACCAATTATACGAGAAAACTGTTTTAATTAGCAAAGGAATAAAAGCCTTACCTCATACAAAAACATTAGATTATTACACCAGCAATCTCCTTGGATTAGGATTGAATATTCGTAATCAGCTTTTGGATCTACAATACTCTTCAATAAAGCATCGACATCACATTTCTCCAGTATGTGTTTATCCGCTTCAGCATCAAATTTACTTAAAGTGTCATTTATCAAAAATCTCATCATTAGGGCAACGAGTCCGTCCAACCCCGATTCTAGAAAATCTCTACATCCGCCTTCCACTAATTTATCATATTCCCCTCTTTCCTGATCTTTGAACGCGAATGAAATCGCATGGTATTTCGCGAAAGTTTTTAAAACTAGTGTAATGTGGTCGTTGTTCATGGTACTTTTTCTATCGAACAATGTAAAGCCCCTTTCTTTCACGTTTTCTAATGCGATAACGTTTTTCGAAGTTCCGTAATATTTTGGAATATTTGGGAAATTGTCGTTCTTTTTATTCAAGAATGCCTGGAAAGTAGGATAAGCGATATTGTAGAAAAATGTTTCGTTGGCATAGGCCTTGAGTAATTGCGCCATTTGTGCCATCTGTGGCGTTTCAGCCATCTCTATGCATGGAATATTAAGAGCGTACTTCACAAATAATCGATGCTTTTTATCTCCGCTAATTATGTCAACAGAAACTTGCATGGAGCTGTATCCATCTCCGGCACCTGTCTCGGCGTAATATTTCACATCGGTAACTGGTTCCCAATTGTTTTTCTTTATAAGTTCAGTAACAAATTCTTTAACATGATCACCGACACTGATTTCCGAAGACATTTTTTTATAATAAATGCAAAAAAAATGAACGCGATTAATTTACGTTGTATCTGTCCACTATTTCGAGTTAGACTGAGAACGATGGTTCGAATTTTTATTTATACTCAGATAGAATTTGTCTGCTTCTATCCCGGTCGATCTTGAATGTTCTTTATTTATGCCGAGAATAAGGATGTAAACATTGTTACATACCGTTCGGCGACTTAACGCATATACATACGCGTTATGTGGGTGGAATTGAGTAGAGTATATTGTCCGCGTTCATACCACAACGATAATTACGACAATGTTCTAATTGTTTCGATCCATGGTGTTTACTTTTTAATGTGCGTAGATGTTAAATTGGTTAAGCGCAGAGCCCACAATTAGTTAATAAACGAGGTTCAAAAATTGAATTTTCAGACGAATTATTCAAAAATAATTTAATTCGTTCCTTAATCTACTTACTTCGACTTCGTGGTCAATTTATTAATACTAAATCCTCAAATTAAATATTATATGACACACTTTTTGCTAAATCGATCGAAAAGCAAGCTATGTTTTGATTTGGGGACGAATTGCGTATGATAGACGTGACGTTAGTTCCCTTTCTGTCCTCTGCTTTTATTTTATGACCTTTTGATTTTTATGTTCTGGTATTACCTTTAATTAAATCGAAACGACTAAGTATGCAGAAGTAAGTAATTACTTCTTACATTACAATGTTCATAATTAACCAAATTTTCTTTCTTAACGGAAAAGGTAAGCAGATAAATAAGGCAACAGGTGTAACAATGTATTATGTTATGTTTTCATTTACCAAATTAATACAAATTACTTTTAGTGTAAATATGATGCTTCTTGTTTCACATTATCTCCCTTTGACTATCAATAGTACAATACAATCTTTTCCAATTAATCTGATGCACACTCTTTGGTAGAGCTTAAGCGTAATAATCTATCTTTTCCACTCATAAGTTAACCTTATCATAGTTGTTTACAGAAAGATTATATATCGATGTCAAGATTATATTGTGTGCATTCACATATATCGTCGTAAATCGTTGTGTTTTATTAGGTTACTTCGTTAAGTAAACTACGCCGGGGTCGGCATTTAGTAACAGCGCCCGAGTTATATTGAACAAATATTTATTTATCTAGGGAAATCGATGGTTCGAGTCTCTTACCAGAGGGTGGTGCGATTTTTAAGAAATTTTTTTGCTTAGAGGTGGTCGGTTCTTCTCCGTGTGCCCTTCTGTATAAAGTATGATAATCAACACTGGTTCCCTTCCTACTGCGCGATGGGGTTTGTAACAAATTCATGGAACACTACACACACACTGAAGACACACTCTCGTAGTCATTGTCGTGTCAATGTTTATTCATTGCCTAATTTCTATTTATTTGCAACTCCTTGACTGCTACTAGGAAGTTTTTGGTACAATAATAAGCTCCCCACCAACTCCTGGCGTTGTAGTTCCAACGAGAAATCCTTCATTCCTATAGCTAGAAACAGAAGTGTCGGTGTCTAGGAGATTTTTATAATTATTTTTACACAACGTTCAAAGTTCAATGAAAAGCCTGCTCTAGAAAACCTAAAATTCAAGGGAATTTTACTAATAACTAATCTTGTGTACGCATATAGTTTCCTAAATATTTTCTGTGCTCATACTTCCGTGTGTTGCGTTCTCCTTGGATGTAATTTGTGCTAATAGCATCTGTTATTTGTCTTTCAAGTTGTGAAGTGTTTGTCGTTGTACACTAGAATATCTTTCATTTATACAGATTTATTTACTTTTTCTACTATATCCATGTCGTTCTGTTTTTCTGACCGCGCGACTACTCATAAGCGAAAAACGACCAAGCCTACCTATGACGAAAGCGTCAGGAAAATTTTTCGTTACAGTTTACCATTACATCCCAAACGAACAGCATTAATTGTTCGCCAACTTTGCTTTATAATATGTCAGTATGTACGTATTTATGTCAAACAAATGTTATATAGTGAAAGTGTTTTTCATTCGTACGAGTTTCATTACAGATCTACAACCCATGGCAGTTGGTTTAGGTGCGTTAATGATAACTTCCTTTTTTGGCTACATGGACATGATTCTTTTTAAAACATGACATTAACACCACTTTCAAATTTGATCAGCAAGGTTGATATATAACCCCTTTTCCACAATTAACTATTTGTAAAATTCTGTATACGCATTTCGACAACCAAGTTGTCATCATCAGCAGATAACCGCAAAGTTTCGCACCCGGTAAACCACGGCGAAAAAATTTCAACTACCACTTTCAAACTCAACTCCACATTATCGTACCCTTTCTATGCTTAAGAGAATGTGTGTATGGATTCTTCTGTCAAGCTCGTGGGTTCATGCATTCGTTGCTCTCATTGTTAACTAATAAATTTTAAAAATTAACAGAAATATTAATAGTTCTAACAGAAAATATTTTTAAAAAAAAACTCAAAAGATCCATTCAAGAAATTTTATTTATACAGCTTACAATGAGAAGAAATGATTTAATATTTACAATTAGTTAACTCATACATAATTATTTCTCACCATAAATTCTCCTAGAATTCTTATCCTTCTAACATATTCGTCATCGCTGGACATTTTGTTAAAGACATTCGGTGCGTCTGATTTTTGAAACTCTTGTAAGTCTATGTCCTCTAAATTAGGAACTTCATCTTTGTTCAACAGCATTATTTTGAACAACATAAACGCCATTGCGAATCCATATTTACAATATTGCCTCCACTGTTTTTCGAATACCGAGTAGGGGTATAGCTCCTGAGCATCGCTGCCCAATAACTTGATTTGATCATATAATTCTGCGTAGTAACCTTTCAAATAGAAGTCCAATTTGTGTAATGCTTCTTCGCCGGCTATCGTGTAAAAGAAGTAGGACAGATCAATAACAGGTGGTGCTAGACGGAACATTTGCCAGTCCACGAGTACAACGTCAGATGGGCATTCTTTGTTTCCTTTCTGCAGCGAAAATTAAATTTAGTTGTGGCAAATGGATTACTAAACCATTATTAGGAAGATAATTTATAAACGAAGAAGTGGTAAATTATGGGGAAGCTTAGAAATGTATCTATAATGATATATGAAGGAATCTGTTAAGATAAGCAGATTTCGAAGATGTTTATTACTAGTGATACCGGCCGTGAAAACTTACAGAATGTAAAAAAGTAACGGTGTTACACGAGGATTTGAATTTTTTACATAACGAAATTAGCGCCCTATTATAACGGGTGACCATTTTCTATGTCTGTATATGGGTAACTTTCTTAGTATTGAAAATACAGAATAAGTTAAATTGGCAATATTATGCGGAAGCTCGAGGAGTATTTGGTATCATTTTTAGGTTTGCCATAAACTAAAAATGGCTTCCACTAGATAGTTTTACGTGGAATTAATAAACAAAATTCATGGCACACTTGGCTTTCGAGACATAATACAAACATATGCTTTTTTAAATGACAATTATAGTTGTCTATGATTTTTTCTGATTTGATATGTACATATATATATTTTTTAGTAATTCATTAATATCAGGTATTCGGTCTGTCAAGAAAAAGCTTCTTTGCTCTCAATATTTCGCAGTCTCTTTATTGTTTCCTCAGGGGTTACTGCCAAAAAATTAATGAAGGACTGACAATTATTATTCTCTGCTATGCCATCGTTAATTAAAATCACAGAATTTAATTGAAAATTTCTGCGCTGGGGAACTGTTAATCAACGATAACAGCAAAAAATAATAATTTTCATTAATTACCCATTGCAAAGAACTTAATTATACATTCATAATCATATAATTATTAACATCAAAATAATCTGAGCGCAGGTTTTAAAAATATTAGATCTGTTTCCTTAATACGATTTATGGCGTGTTAATAGACTCGAAGCTCTACTGTCTGGTGTGATAGTTGGTAAGGCAGCCGTCTATCAAACGACAGACAGAGGTTCGAGTCTTTCTTCAGCGCAGAAATTTTTAATTAATTTCTGCGAATTTAATTAACGATGGCATGGCAGAAAATAACAGTTTCCATTAATTACCTATCGTAAAGAACTTAATCGTATAATTTATACATAATTATTAAGGAAAAACTATTTAATAGAGTAACATGTTACACTAAACCAAAACACTTACACAACTGGAGTTTTATATGGTAAAGCTTTTACGTCATATTTAAAAATTACAAATTATAAGTACACTACACTAAAATGTAACGTCAAAACATAAAATTTTAAAAAAATCACAAAGAAAACGAAGAAGCAGTGTTCCAAATATATCAAAAAAAACGAAGACTATCCGTTCAGACTTATAATTAACACTGTTTGTGTGCTTGCCGATATGCACCATTTCTAAAAATGTTTTTTTTATTATTCTCTATGTTGACAATTTGTGATAAAAACTAAATGAATGCTCGACAAGTGCTCAAGGTTTTTTTCGATACGGCAGTCACTTATGCTGCTTATACTGTGTAAGGCGCTGTTTTAGCCACTGCGACGTTTGACCTATACATATATGCCCCTACAATCCGAACATGACTACTTGAATATAACCGTGCTTTATCTTTAAATCCGTAGTAATTTTCTTCGTAGTAGTTGTGTTGTATGTGTGCATGTGTAAAATCACCAATGCATGGAATTCTTTTGTAAATTAGACCACCATCAGGAATGTTCTCACTAGGGACATCAAAAAAGTTAGTATTATAGATTAATTTATTAAGGGAGTGTTCAGGGTAGCAATTGCTTGCAAATATGCTAAAAAAGGTCTCTAAGATTATTCATTAAAAACATTGGACGACTTATGTTCTATTCCGTTTCTTATAGCTATAACCAAAGTGGTTTACTGACTCATGTTTCAGAGCACGAGTGTTGTACCAGGCTGCTGCGCGTAAGTGGTTCTGCACTTGACGTGCATTGACTTCAAATCGGGAACTATTTCTAAATTAATTCTACTAAAACTATGTTCTGAGCTAGTCATTATTATGTTTGAAAAATACATAAATTTATAAAGGGACCAGAACATTTGAATAATCTAAACCGCGATGTCGGTTGTCCCCGCCTGACAATTTTGTATCTACGAAAAAAACTCAAGCGTATCCGTGACATGTCATTGATCCGTGACCATACCAGTTTAAGTACAACAACGAAAGTAGTAGCAGCAGTTAAGCCCTGAAGATGTCTCATGCGAGCGGAAACGAAACGTGGGAAGCAGAAATTTCGAGGACGCGGTTCCAGACCGGAAGACAATACGAAACTGTTTTAGTTTTAAAATAAAACTTAAATAATTACCTCATATGAGAACATCATGTTATTACACCAGCAGTCTCCTTGCGTTAGGATAGAATATTCATCTGAATAATCATTTCGTTCTACTACGCTACTGGTCAATGCATCAACATCACATTTCTCTATTATGTGCTTGTCTGTCTTAAGGTCCAATTTACTTAAACCATCAGCTATCATGCCTCTTATCATTTTAGCGGTTGCACCATCCATTCCTGTTGCTATAAAATCTTCATTTGTGTCGGCTACCAACTTATCGTATTGTTTCTTTTCTTGATCTCTAAACGCGAAGGAAAGTGCATGAAATTTTGCAAATGTTTTAAAAACTAGTGTAATATGATCGTTGTTCATAATTTTCTTCCGATCAAATAAAGTAAATCCCTTTTCTCTCAAGTTTTCCAAAACGATAGCATTCTTCGCTGAGGTGCCGTAACATTTCGAAACATTTCCGAAACCGCTACTCACTTTTCTTTTTTTCAAAAATTTCATATAAGTGGGATAAACTTTATCGTAAAAGGATGCTTCGTGTAAGTAAATTTTTTCTAAGTAGGCATTTTTCAAAGCATATTTTACGAATAATCGAAATGTTTTATCTCCTTTGATCACGTCAACGGCAACGTGCTTGGAGGCATACCCATCTCCGACTTCTGTTCCAGGAAAATACTTCACGTCGGTAACTGGTTCCCAGTTGTTCTTTTTAATAACGTCGCAAATCAATTCTTTAACATCATCATCAACACTGAATTCCGAAGACATTTCATATAATAGTAACACGAATAATATTAAAGGTACGTAGCACTTGTTCACTTAGACAAACTAGAGTAAGTCAATTTTTTATATACCACTTCAACTTATCTGTAAAATGATGATTTTTATCTGCTAACATTTATCTTTTTTTGAGTATACCTTATTAGATTACATATTTAAAGAAGAAACATTGTGGTATAGCAATCTGTTTATAAGAATTTTTTGTTTGCATTTACAAAAACATAAATAGTGCCTGTATATTCAGTGACTTCCAACATCGCATGTAATGATTCAAAATTCAAAATTTTTTAAGTTACTGGCTATACACACAATATATTTGTAATAATATGGATGATATGGATAATAAATAATTTTGTGCATTTAAGAAGTAGTAGTGTCGGTTGAACAATTCTCCGTGTAACCAGCGACAGGCATCGACAGAGGACGAACGCATGCAGGCATTGCCAATAGCTTACGTCATGTCGGAAGCGTAAATACGTCTTATAAAGGGGGCTCTGTTAACTCCGACGGGTATAAATAAATTTCTAAATCGTTTTCCTACGTTAGAATATGCAAGAACTGTAATTAAATGTGCTATTTGCAATATTAGTATTTTGCCGTTTAACATTATATATTGTAGACGACACAGTAAAAGCAAACGCCGCGTGTCGAATGCAAAATATGAAATACCATATTATATCAACATTTAGTAAACAATAAAATGTTTCGTCAGTTTTGAAGCAAATATATTCGAAAGACATTGCAGTAAAATTTAGCCCGAATGAAGAACACGATCACGTATGCGCGCCTTAAAAGATTGGAATTAGGGAATAAACAAGACGACTGATTATAGGTTGATAAAACTACAGATGCTGAAAATTGTGTTGTCAATGTACTACGCACTGATAAGACTAAATTACGTCTTCTTTTATGCAGTAAAATATTACAAAAGACAAAGTTTCGTATATTGCCAGTCCAAATTGTAGTCTGTAACTAACGATGGCGGAGCAAATATGTTTAAAGCTCCCAAAATACTAAAACGATTTTTTCTCGTCTCATAACATGTTTGCTTTCTGCAATTCGTCTAACAGCAAAGTGTATTAGAAACAGCCATCCAAAAGTATATAAATTAAGAACTTCTGCCAAATAAATTTTTATTAAATCTGCCAAACGCATTCACGTACATTATTTACTTTATTTATAATTGTACCTACCATGCCTCCTATTTATTACCAATATTCCATTTCTATGTTTAACATTGTCACCGATCTTACTAAACGCCCCCTATTTATCAACAAAATTTCCGTTCTAGCCAAAGATCAAATTTCGTGTCTTTAAAAATATTCCAAGAAATTCATCGACAGAGTTCGCTCTCTTGTGAATGATGGTTATGAGCCAAAGATACATTTTGTATATTAACACGGTTTCTACAGATTTCCGAAACAAAATTTCATTATTTACATTAAATGCTCTTTTACTCCCTCCATAAAACCTTTTTCCGTCCTCAAACTGACAAACCTAACTTACGAACCATCGAAAGTAGTCCAAACACTTCATACGTTTCAGTCTTCAAGTAGTAGTTTGATACCGAATCCCGTTACATAATACACAGCTTTTTTTTTATTTCTGATTCCCTGATAGTTACTATGAAGGATTTGGTGTAGTAATAGGTTTCCCATTTTCATTAGTCGTTCCAACGAGAAATCTTTTATTCCTATAGCCAAAAGATGGTGTTGCTTTACGTGAGTTGACGATGACTTCCTTTTCACACTACATGGACGCAATTCTTTCTAAAACATAACATCAAAACCACTTTCATATCCAAACCCACACTATCGAACCCTTTCTCTGCTTGACAGAATCTGGATATGGTTACCCTGTTCAGCTCGTGGTATTCATATATTTGCTGCACTTATTGTTAACTAATAAGTTTAAAAATTCACAGGAATTTTAGAAGTTTTAATGACAAATATTTTAAAAAAGAATCTCGCAAGATTGGTTAAAAAAATTTTATTTGTAGACCTTTTCATTTTTGCAATTTGAATAAGTGATTTTATATTCACAATTAATTAACTCAAACATAATTATTTTTCACCATAAATTCTCCTAGAATTCTTATCTTTCTAACATATTCCTCCTCGCTTGACATTTTGCTAAAAGCATCCGCTGATTTTTGAGACTCTTCTAAATCCTCAAAATTAGGAACTTCATCCTTCTTTAACAGCATTATTTTGAACAACATAAACGCCATTGCGAATCCATATTTACAATATTGCCTCCACTGTTTTTCGAATACTGAGTAGGGGTATAGCTCTTGAGGATCGCTGCCCAATAACTTGATTTGATCATATAATTCTGAGTAGTAACCTTTCAAATAGAAGTCCAATTTGTGTAATGCTTCTTCGCCGGCTATCGTGTAAAAGAAGTAGGAGAGATCAATAACGGGTGGTGCTAGACGGAACATTTGCCAGTCCACGAGTACAACATCAGATGGGCATTCTTTTTTTCCTTTCTGCAACGAAAATTACATTTAGTTGTTGCAAATGGATTACTAAAACATTATTAGGAAGATTATTTATAAAGGGGGAAGTGAAAGATGATGTGGAAGGTTAGAAATATATCTAAAATGATACTTATATGATGAAATTTTCAGGGATAGCCAGATTTTGAAGATTCTCCTTAATATTGCCCAATGAAAATTGGATATATAAATTAATAAAATTGGTAATAGATTATGTTCAAATTATGTCTGATAATATTTTATATTTTTCAAAAAGCTAAAAATGGGCGGTTGCGTGTAAAGAAGAACAGTTACTTTTATTTTATGAACTTTAATAATCTCAATTGAAAAGCTTGGTATGCTTATCTGTTTTTAGATTTTTTATGATAGGAGAAATATTAGGCAGTTACTTTTAAGTAGACTTAGTAATCTCAATTAAAACGCCTAGTATATTTATCTGTTTTTGATTTTTTATTACAGCAGTAATTAAACAACTATAGTTACCAAATACATTGAATTACCATCGGATAGTTTACTGTACTAGAATAAAATGTTTCTTAAAATGTGTACAAACGAAGAAAAAAAATGGTACGTTTTCATGGAACCAGCAAAAACTCTTGTACCCCTGAACCGACCTGTTGACTGCTTTTGAAAGCCCTGATCTGACTTGAGACACACTAGGAGTGGGCAAAGATCTTAACGCACATCACAGTAGTAAGTACATGCAAAAATAGAATTTCACATACAGAAGAATAAACTAATACCAACGTTACAATAAAAGGACACCAAAAAGTAAGATGTTCGTAGTTCGTAGTAATTGCATTGAGTATGTTATTCGTGATACGACTAATATGAACATGTGTTATTAATAATGAAGGTATGTAGCTGTTTCAATTGTATAAAATATACAAAATTACCTCATAATTGAACATTATATTGTTACACCAGCAGTCTCCTTGGGTTAAAATAGAATATTCATCTGAAAAGTCGTTTCGTTCTACCACGCTACTAACCAATAAATCAACATTACATTTCTCTATTAGGTGTTTATCTGTCTTGGCATCCAATTTACTTAAACCATCGACTATCATGCCTCTTATCATTTCGGCGGTTCCACCATCCATTCCCGTTGCAATAAAATCTACATTCGTGTCGGCTATCAATTTGTCGTATTGTTTCCTTTCTTGATCTCTAAACGCGAAGGAAAGTGCATGAAATTTTGCGAATATTTTAAAAACTAATGTAATGTGATTATGGTCCATAATTTTCTTTCGATCAAATAAAGTAAACCCCTTTTCTCTCAGATTTTCCAAGGCGATAGCATTCTTCGCTGAAGTGCCGTAACATTTCGAAACATTTGCGAAACCGTTATGCACTTTCCTTTTCTTCAAAAATTTCCTGTATGCAGGGCAAACTTTATCGTAAAAGGATGCTTCGTGTTCGTAAATTTTTTCTAAATAAGGATTTTCCAAAGCGTATTTTACAAACAATCGAAACGTTTTATCTCCTTTGATTACTTCAACGGCAACGTGGTTGGCGACATATCCATCTCCGGCTTCTGCTCCAGGAAAATACTTCACGTCGGTAACTGGTTGCCAGTTATTCTTCTTTATAATGTCACTAATCAATTCTTTAACATCATTATTTACACTAAATTCCGAAGACATTTTTATTTACAGTAGCAACAGTAATGTTAAACGAACGTATCACTCGTTTACTATGCCAAACTGTAGTAAGGCAGCGTTTTATATATCGCTCCTACTTATCTGTAAAATCATTGTTTTTAATCTGCTAACAAATCGATTATCATTTTTTTTGTGTACCATATTAGGTTATATATTTATAGAATAAACATTGTGATATAGCAATTTATTCACAAAAGTTTTTTTTTCGTATTTCCATACAATTTTAATGAACAGTGGTATATGTATGCAGGAACTTCAATAATTACATGCAAGCATTCAAAATTCAAGTAAAAAGTCATATACAGGATGTAAACGATAAACACCGATGTACATTAATGTATAATGGATACGCAAGAGATCAATTCAAATAAACAACAAATTTTATTCTATCGAAACTTGAAACCGTCGTAACATTATTTGCAATTGGTGTGAATTTAATAAAATAATGTTTAATGTTGGCAATTATAAAGTAGTTACTTATTCCAGGTCTAATAACCCTCATAAAGTTAATCACGAAAGTTTTCCGGTCCATCAATAACGCTGCAAAATACAAACACATACCGGCATTTGTCTAATTGATCGGTAGTGTTGAAGAGAGAAACGGCACAAACGTTTTTCTAATGGAGTTACGGACCATGTCTTGTCAAGAAAATGACAAAATAATGGATAATGACTTCGAAATCAATTGTGATGTGTTCTCTGGAACCACTGAACGCACTGAAACAGTTTCAGTGCGATAGACAGTAGCAGTAGTTGAGCCCTGAAGATATCCCATACGAGTGGGTACGAAACGTCGGCAGTTATACCAGTGACGCGATTCCAGCCAGGAAGCAGATAGTATGGACCACGACCGTGGAAGTCTACGTACGAGATTAAAAAACTAGAGTGTTTGTCCATAACTTATTCTTTTGTTAAAATATTTATGTACTTTTACTGTTTAATTTTTTTTGTTACATCGCAGGACATAAGCCTACATTTAATATATGATGTATGGTACGTCCGTATTTACATAAGCTATTAAATGAAAATGTTATTTGAAAACAATAAGAA
>JAVIWB010001068.1:0-10011 GCA_031893035.1 Dermolepida albohirtum
ACTGTTACGCTGCTTCAAACCAGAACATTGTATCTCTCTCTCTCGTTCCGAAGTTATTAGCGACCTTAGAACGCCATCAGGCAGAGCTCACATGTAGCGTTAGTCGGAAACTGACTTTCAAAAGTGATTGTTTTTTATGTGTGTACTTATAGATTGTGACACGACTGTTACGCTGCTTCAAACCAGAACATTGTATCTCTTCTCGTTCCGAAGTTATTAGCGACCTTAGAACGCCATCAGGCAGAGCTCACATGTAGCGTTAGTCGGAAACTGACTTTCAAAAGTGATTGTTTTTTATGTGTGTACTTATAGATTGTGACACGACTGTTACGCTGCTTCAAACCAGAACATTGTATCTCTTCTCGTTCCGAAGTTATTAGCGACCTTAGAACGCCATCAGGCAGAGCTCACATGTAGCGTTAGTCGGAAACTGACTTTCAAAAGTGATTGTTTTTTATGTGTGTACTTATAGATTGTGACACGACTGTTACGCTGCTTCAAACCATAACATTGTATCTCTTCTCGTTCCGAAGTTATTAGCGACCTTAGAACGCCATCAGGCAGCGCTCACATGTAGCGTTAGTCGGAAACTGACTTTCAAAAGTGATTGTTTTTTATGTGTTGTACTTATAGATTGTGACACGACTGTTACGCTGCTTCAAACCAGAACATTGTATCTCTTCTCGTTCCGAAGTTATTAGCGACCTTAGAACGCCATCAGGCAGAGCTCACATGTAGCGTTAGTCGGAAACTGACTTTCAAAAGTGATTGTTTTTTATGTGTATACTTATAGATTGTGACACGACTGTTACGCTGCTTCAAACCAGAACATTGTATCTCTTCTCGTTCCGAAGTTATTAGCGACCTTAGAACGCCATCAGGCAGAGCTCACATGTAGCGTTAGTCGGAAACTGACTTTCAAAAGTGATTGTTTTTTATGTGTGTACTTATAGATTGTGACACGACTGTTACGCTGCTTCAAACCAGAACATTGTATCTCTTCTCGTTCCGAAGTTATTAGCGACCTTAGAACGCCATCAGGCAGCGCTCACATGTAGCGTTAGTCGGAAACTGACTTTCAAAAGTGATTGTTTTTTATGTGTGTACTTATAGATTGTGACACGACTGTTACGCTGCTTCAAACCAGAACATTGTATCTCTATTCGTTCCGAAGTTATTAGCGACCTTAGAACGCCATCAGGCAGCGCTCACATGTAGCGTTAGTCGGAAACTGACTTTCAAAAGTGATTGTTTTTTATGTGTGTACTTATAGATTGTGACACGACTGTTACGCTGCTTCAAACCAGAACATTGTATCTCTTCTCGTTCCGAAGTTATTAGCGACCTTAGAACGCCATCAGGCAGCGCTCACATGTAGCGTTAGTCGGAAACTGACTTTCAAAAGTGATTGTTTTTTAGGTGTGTGCTTATAGATTGTGACACGACTGTTACGCTGCTTCAAACCAGAACATTGTATCTCTTCTCGTTCCGAAGTTATTAGCGACCTTAGAACGCCATCAGGCAGCGCTCACATGTAGCGTTAGTCGGAAACTGACTTTCAAAAGTGATTGTTTTTTATGTGTGTACTTATAGATTGTGACACGACTGTTACGCTGCTTCAAACCAGAACATTGTATCTCTTCTCGTTCCGAAGTTATTAGCGACCTTAGAACGCCATCAGGCAGCGCTCACATGTAGCGTTAGTCGGAAACTGACTTTCAAAAGTGATTGTTTTTTATGTGTGTACTTATAGATTGTGACACGACTGTTACGCTGCTTCAAACCAGAACATTGTATCTCTTCTCGTTCCGAAGTTATTAGCGACCTTAGAACGCCATCAGGCAGAGCTCACATGTAGCGTTAGTCGGAAACTGACTTTCAAAAGTGATTGTTTTTTATGTGTGTACTTATAGATTGTGACACGACTGTTACGCTGCTTCAAACCAGAACATTGTATCTCTTCTCGTTCCGAAGTTATTAGCGACCTTAGAACGCCATCAGGCAGCGCTCACATGTAGCGTTAGTCGGAAACTGACTTTCAAAAGTGATTGTTTTTTATGTGTGTACTTATAGATTGTGACACGACTGTTACGCTGCTTCAAACCAGAACATTGTATCTCTTCTCGTTCCTTCTAGAACGCCATCAGGCAGAGCTCACATGTAGCGTTAGTCGGAAACTGACTTTCAAAAGTGATTGTTTTTTATGTGTGTACTTATAGATTGTGACACGACTGTTACGCTGCTTCAAACCAGAACATTGTATCTCTTCGTTCCGAAGTTATTAGCGACCTTAGAACGCCATCAGGCAGAGCTCACATGTAGCGTTAGTCGGAAACTGACTTTCAAAAGTGATTGTTTTTTATGTGTGTACTTATAGATTGTGACACGACTGTTACGCTGCTTCAAACCAGAACATTGTATCTCTCTCGTTCCGAAGTTATTAGCGACCTTAGAACGCCATCAGGCAGAGCTCACATGTAGCGTTAGTCGGAAACTGACTTTCAAAAGTGATTGTTTTTTATGTGTGTACTTATAGATTGTGACACGACTGTTACGCTGCTTCAAACCAGAACATTGTATCTCTTCTCGTTCCGAAGTTATTAGCGACCTTAGAACGCCATCAGGCAGAGCTCACATGTAGCGTTAGTCGGAAACTGACTTTCAAAAGTGATTGTTTTTTATGTGTGTACTTATAGATTGTGACACGACTGTTACGCTGCTTCAAACCAGAACATTGTATCTCTTCTCGTTCCGAAGTTATTAGCGACCTTAGAACGCCATCAGGCAGAGCTCACATGTAGCGTTAGTCGGAAACTGACTTTCAAAAGTGATTGTTTTTTATGTGTGTACTTATAGATTGTGACACGACTGTTACGCTGCTTCAAACCAGAACATTGTATCTCTTCTCGTTCCGAAGTTATTAGCGACCTTAGAACGCCATCAGGCAGAGCTCACATGTAGCGTTAGTCGGAAACTGACTTTCAAAAGTGATTGTTTTTTATGTGTGTACTTATAGATTGTGACACGACTGTTACGCTGCTTCAAACCAGAACATTGTATCTCTTCTCGTTCCGAAGTTATTAGCGACCTTAGAACGCCATCAGGCAGAGCTCACATGTAGCGTTAGTCGGAAACTGACTTTCAAAAGTGATTGTTTTTTATGTGTGTACTTATAGATTGTGACACGACTGTTACGCTGCTTCAAACCAGAACATTGTATCTCTTCTCGTTCCGAAGTTATTAGCGACCTTAGAACGCCATCAGGCAGAGCTCACATGTAGCGTTAGTCGGAAACTGACTTTCAAAAGTGATTGTTTTTTATGTGTGTACTTATAGATTGTGACACGACTGTTACGCTGCTTCAAACCAGAACATTGTATCTCTTCTCGTTCCGAAGTTATTAGCGACCTTAGAACGCCATCAGGCAGAGCTCACATGTAGCGTTAGTCGGAAACTGACTTTCAAAAGTGATTGTTTTTTATGTGTGTACTTATAGATTGTGACACGACTGTTACGCTGCTTCAAACCAGAACATTGTATCTCTTCTCGTTCCGAAGTTATTAGCGACCTTAGAACGCCATCAGGCAGAGCTCACATGTAGCGTTAGTCGGAAACTGACTTTCAAAAGTGATTGTTTTTTATGTGTGTACTTATAGATTGTGACACGACTGTTACGCTGCTTCAAACCAGAACATTGTATCTCTTCTCGTTCCGAAGTTATTAGCGACCTTAGAACGCCATCAGGCAGAGCTCACATGTAGCGTTAGTCGGAAACTGACTTTCAAAAGTGATTGTTTTTTATGTGTGTACTTATAGATTGTGACACGACTGTTACGCTGCTTCAAACCAGAACATTGTATCTCTTCTCGTTCCGAAGTTATTAGCGACCTTAGAACGCCATCAGGCAGCGCTCACATGTAGCGTTAGTCGGAAACTGACTTTCAAAAGTGATTGTTTTTTATGTGTGTACTTATAGATTGTGACACGACTGTTACGCTGCTTCAAACCAGAACATTGTATCTCTTCTCGTTCCGAAGTTATTAGCGACCTTAGAACGCCATCAGGCAGAGCTCACATGTAGCGTTAGTCGGAAACTGACTTTCAAAAGTGATTGTTTTTTATGTGTGTACTTATAGATTGTGACACGACTGTTACGCTGCTTCAAACCAGAACATTGTATCTCTTCTCGTTCCGAAGTTATTAGCGACCTTAGAACGCCATCAGGCAGAGCTCACATGTAGCGTTAGTCGGAAACTGACTTTCAAAAGTGATTGTTTTTTATGTGTGTACTTATAGATTGTGACACGACTGTTACGCTGCTTCAAACCAGAACATTGTATCTCTTCTCGTTCCGAAGTTATTAGCGACCTTAGAACGCCATCAGGCAGAGCTCACATGTAGCGTTAGTCGGAAACTGACTTTCAAAAGTGATTGTTTTTTATGTGTGTACTTATAGATTGTGACACGACTGTTACGCTGCTTCAAACCAGAACATTGTATCTCTTCTCGTTCCGAAGTTATTAGCGACCTTAGAACGCCATCAGGCAGAGCTCACATGTAGCGTTAGTCGGAAACTGACTTTCAAAAGTGATTGTTTTTTATGTGTGTACTTATAGATTGTGACACGACTGTTACGCTGCTTCAAACCAGAACATTGTATCTCTTCTCGTTCCGAAGTTATTAGCGACCTTAGAACGCCATCAGGCAGAGCTCACATGTAGCGTTAGTCGGAAACTGACTTTCAAAAGTGATTGTTTTTTATGTGTGTACTTATAGATTGTGACACGACTGTTACGCTGCTTCAAACCAGAACATTGTATCTCTTCTCGTTCCGAAGTTATTAGCGACCTTAGAACGCCATCAGGCAGAGCTCACATGTAGCGTTAGTCGGAAACTGACTTTCAAAAGTGATTGTTTTTTATGTGTGTACTTATAGATTGTGACACGACTGTTACGCTGCTTCAAACCAGAACATTGTATCTCTTCTCGTTCCGAAGTTATTAGCGACCTTAGAACGCCATCAGGCAGAGCTCACATGTAGCGTTAGTCGGAAACTGACTTTCAAAAGTGATTGTTTTTTATGTGTGTACTTATAGATTGTGACACGACTGTTACGCTGCTTCAAACCAGAACATTGTATCTCTTCTCGTTCCGAAGTTATTAGCGACCTTAGAACGCCATCAGGCAGAGCTCACATGTAGCGTTAGTCGGAAACTGACTTTCAAAAGTGATTGTTTTTTATGTGTGTACTTATAGATTGTGACACGACTGTTACGCTGCTTCAAACCAGAACATTGTATCTCTTCTCGTTCCGAAGTTATTAGCGACCTTAGAACGCCATCAGGCAGAGCTCACATGTAGCGTTAGTCGGAAACTGACTTTCAAAAGTGATTGTTTTTTATGTGTGTACTTATAGATTGTGACACGACTGTTACGCTGCTTCAAACCAGAACATTGTATCTCTTCTCGTTCCGAAGTTATTAGCGACCTTAGAACGCCATCAGGCAGCGCTCACATGTAGCGTTAGTCGGAAACTGACTTTCAAAAGTGATTGTTTTTTATGTGTGTACTTATAGATTGTGACACGACTGTTACGCTGCTTCAAACCAGAACATTGTATCTCTTCTCGTTCCGAAGTTATTAGCGACCTTAGAACGCCATCAGGCAGAGCTCACATGTAGCGTTAATCGGAAACTGACTTTCAAAAGTGATTGTTTTTTAGGTGTGTACTTATAGATTGTGACACGACTGTTACGCTGCTTCAAACCAGAACATTGTATCTCTTCTCGTTCCGAAGTTATTAGCGACCTTAGAACGCCATCAGGCAGCGCTCACATGTAGCGTTAGTCGGAAACTGACTTTCAAAAGTGATTGTTTTTTATGTGTGTACTTATAGATTGTGACACGACTGTTACGCTGCTTCAAACCAGAACATTGTATCTCTTCTCGTTCCGAAGTTATTAGCGACCTTAGAACGCCATCAGGCAGAGCTCACATGTAGCGTTAGTCGGAAACTGACTTTCAAAAGTGATTGTTTTTTATATGTGTACTTATAGATTGTGACACGACTGTTACGCTGCTTCAAACCAGAACATTGTATCTCTTCTCGTTCCGAAGTTATTAGCGACCTTAGAACGCCATCAGGCAGAGCTCACATGTAGCGTTAGTCGGAAACTGACTTTCAAAAGTGATTGTTTTTTATGTGTGTACTTATAGATTGTGACACGACTGTTACGCTGCTTCAAACCAGAACATTGTATCTCTTCTCGTTCCGAAGTTATTAGCGACCTTAGAACGCCATCAGGCAGAGCTCACATGTAGCGTTAGTCGGAAACTGACTTTCAAAAGTGATTGTTTTTTATGTGTGTACTTATAGATTGTGACACGACTGTTACGCTGCTTCAAACCAGAACATTGTATCTCTTCTCGTTCCGGAGTTATTAGCGACCTTAGAACGCCATCAGGCAGCGCTCACATGTAGCGTTAGTCGGAAACTGACTTTCAAAAGTGATTGTTTTTTATGTGTGTGCTTATAGATTGTGACACGACCTGTACGCTGCTTCAAACCAGAACATTGTATCTCTTCTCGTTCCGAAGTTATTAGCGACCTTAGAACGCCATCAGGCAGAGCTCACATGTAGCGTTAGTCGGAAACTGACTTTCAAAAGTGATTGTTTTTTATGTGTGTACTTATAGATTGTGACACGACTGTTACGCTGCTTCAAACCAGAACATTGTATCTCTTCTCGTTCCGAAGTTATTAGCGACCTTAGAACGCCATCAGGCAGCGCTCACATGTAGCGTTAGTCGGAAACTGACTTTCAAAAGTGATTGTTTTTTATGTGTGTACTTATAGATTGTGACACGACTGTTACGCTTCTTCAAACCAGAACATTGTATCTCTTCTCGTTCCGAAGTTAGCGACCTTAGAACGCCATCAGGCAGAGCTCACATGTAGCGTTAGTCGGAAACTGACTTTCAAAAGTGATTGTTTTTTATGTGTGTACTTATAGATTGTGACACGACTGTTACGCTGCTTCAAACCAGAACATTGTATCTCTTCTCGTTCCGAAGTTATTAGCGACCTTAGAACGCCATCAGGCAGAGCTCACATGTAGCGTTAGTCGGAAACTGACTTTCAAAAGTGATTGTTTTTTATGTGTGTGCTTATAGATTGTGACACGACTGTTACGCTGCTTCAAACCAGAACATTGTATCTCTTCTCGTTCCGAAGTTATTAGCGACCTTAGAACGCCATCAGGCAGCGCTCACATGTAGCGTTAGTCGGAAACTGACTTTCAAAAGTGATTGTTTTTTATGTGTGTACTTATAGATTGTGACACGACTGTTACGCTGCTTCAAACCAGAACATTGTATCTCTTCTCGTTCCGAAGTTATTAGCGACCTTAGAACGCCATCAGGCAGAGCTCACATGTAGCGTTAGTCGGAAACTGACTTTCAAAAGTGATTGTTTTTTATGTGTGTACTTATAGATTGTGACACGACTGTTACGCTGCTTCAAACCAGAACATTGTATCTCTTCTCGTTCCGAAGTTATTAGCGACCTTAGAACGCCATCAGGCAGAGCTCACATGTAGCGTTAGTCGGAAACTGACTTTCAAAAGTGATTGTTTTTTATGTGTGTACTTATAGATTGTGACACGACTGTTACGCTGCTTAAAACCAGAACATTGTATCTCTTCTCGTTCCGAAGTTATTAGCGACCTTAGAACGCCATCAGGCAGAGCTCACATGTAGCGTTAGTCGGAAACTGACTTTCAAAAGTGATTGTTTTTTATGTGTGTACTTATAGATTGTGACACGACTGTTACGCTGCTTCAAACCAGAACATTGTATCTCTTCTCGTTCCGAAGTTATTAGCGACCTTAGAACGCCATCAGGCAGAGCTCACATGTAGCGTTAGTCGGAAACTGACTTTCAAAAGTGATTGTTTTTTATGTGTGTACTTATAGATTGTGACACGACTGTTACGCTGCTTCAAACCAGAACATTGTATCTCTTCTCGTTCCGAAGTTATTAGCGACCTTAGAACGCCATCAGGCAGAGCTCACATGTAGCGTTAGTCGGAAACTGACTTTCAAAAGTGATTGTTTTTTATGTGTGTACTTATAGATTGTGACACGACTGTTACGCTGCTTCAAACCAGAACATTGTATCTCTTCTCTTTCCGAAGTTATTAGCGACCTTAGAACGCCATCAGGCAGCGCTCACATGTAGCGTTAGTCGGAAACTGACTTTCAAAAGTGATTGTTTTTTATGTGTGTGCTTATAGATTGTGACACGACTGTTACGCTGCTTCAAACCAGAACATTGTATCTCTTCTCGTTCCGAAGTTATTAGCGACCTTAGAACGCCATCAGGCAGAGCTCACATGTAGCGTTAGTCGGAAACTGACTTTCAAAAGTGATTGTTTTTTATGTGTGTACTTATAGATTGTGACACGACTGTTACGCTGCTTCAAACCAGAACATTGTATCTCTTCTCGTTCCGAAGTTATTAGCGACCTTAGAACGCCATCAGGCAGAGCTCACATGTAGCGTTAGTCGGAAACTGACTTTCAAAAGTGATTGTTTTTTATGTGTGTACTTATAGATTGTGACACGACTGTTACGCTGCTTCAAACCAGAACATTGTATCTCTTCTCGTTCCGAAGTTATTAGCGACCTTAGAACGCCATCAGGCAGAGCTCACATGTAGCGTTAGTCGGAAACTGACTTTCAAAAGTGATTGTTTTTTATGTGTGTACTTATAGATTGTGACACGACTGTTACGCTGCTTCAAACCAGAACATTGTATCTCTTCTCGTTCCGAAGTTATTAGCGACCTTAGAACGCCATCAGGCAGAGCTCACATGTAGCGTTAGTCGGAAACTGACTTTCAAAAGTGATTGTTTTTTATGTGTGTACTGTATAGATTGTGACACGACTGTTACGCTGCTTCAAACCAGAACATTGTATCTCTTCTCGTTCCGAAGTTATTAGCGACCTTAGAACGCCATCAGGCAGAGCTCACATGTAGCGTTAGTCGGAAACTGACTTTCAAAAGTGATTGTTTTTTATGTGTGTACTTATAGATTGTGACACGACTGTTACGCTGCTTCAAACCAGAACATTGTATCTCTTCTTGTTCCGAAGTTATTAGCGACCTTAGAACGCCATCAGACAGAGCTCACATGTAGCGTTATTCGGAAACTGACTTTCAAAAGTGATTGTTTTTTATGTGTGTACTTATAGACTGTGACACGACTGTTACGCTGCTTCAAACCAGAACATTGTATCTCTTCTCGTTCCGAAGTTATTAGCGACCTTAGAACGCCATCAGGCAGCGCTCACATGTAGCGTTAGTCGGAAACTGACTTTCAAAAGTGATTGTTTTTTATGTGTGTACTTATAGATTGTGACACGACTGTTACGCTGCTTCAAACCAGAACATTGTATCTCTTCTCGTTCCGAAGTTATTAGCGACCTTAGAACGCCATCAGGCAGAGCTCACATGTAGCGTTAGTCGGAAACTGACTTTCAAAAGTGATTGTTTTTTAGGTGTGTACTTATAGATTGTGACAAGACTGTTACGCTGCTTCAAACCAGAACATTGTATCTCTTCTCGTTCCGAAGTTATTAGCGACCTTAGAACGCCATCAGGCAGAGCTCACATGTAGCGTTAGTCGGAAACTGACTTTCAAAAGTGATTGTTTTTTATGTGTGTACTTATAGATTGTGACACGACTGTTACGCTGCTTCAAACCAGAACATTGTATCTCTTCTCGTTCCGAAGTTATTAGTGACCTTATTAGCGACCTTAGAACGCCATCAGGCAGAGCTCACATGTAGCGTTAGTCGGAAACTGACTTTCAAAAGTGATTGTTTTTTATGTGTGTACTTATAGATTGTGACACGACTGTTACGCTGCTTCAAACCAGAACATTGTATCTCTTCTCGTTCCGAAGTTATTAGCGACCTTAGAACGCCATCAGGCAGCGCTCACATGTAG
>JAVIWB010001069.1:0-10081 GCA_031893035.1 Dermolepida albohirtum
AGATTCATGATGTTATTGACAATGAAAACACTTTCGCACAACGCACCGCGTTCAGTGATGAAACGACTTTTCATGTTAGTAGTCTGATAAACAAACACGATGTTCGAATTTGGGGTCTACAGAACCCACATGCAGCTATTGAACATGTACGAAATTCGCCTAAAATCAATGTGTTTTGTGCGATATCCCGAACAACTGTTTACGGCCCATTCTTCTTTGATCGAAGCATGGTTAACGGTCTGCAGTATCTCGCTATGTTACAAAACTGGTTGTTTCCGAGGCTGCACGAAGACAACTTCATTTTTCAACAAGACGGGGCACCCCCTAATTGGAGTCGCCAAGTGCGTAAATATCTGAATGAAACTCTACCGAACCGTTGGATTGGTCGCCAAGGAGCTGGTGACTTAGCATGTCTCAGCTGGGCTCCACAGTCACCGAATTTGACACCCTGCGACTTCTACCTGTGGGGCTTCGTTAAAGACAACGTTTATGTATCACCACTCCCACAGAACCTGGAAGAGTTGAAGAACCGGATCTGTACTGCCATAACATCAGTGACGAAGGACATGCTTGCCCGAGTATGGGAGGAATTTGAGTATCAATGTGATATTGTTCGTGTCGCTGATGGAGGACATATTGAACTTCTATAATCTGAACTTGAGAGATTCAGAAATACATATGTGTGTAAAGTTTCATATTCGTATGTCTCAAAGTTTAATAAATATATGCATATAAAATACGTATATTCTTTTTGAAACACCCTGTATTTGTACAAGGCTTTTTCTAAGGAAATAAGAGGTATCGATAAGTGGTACATGTCTTCGTAGCTATTACCTTCTCAAGGTTCTCTATAATACTTGACCTCCTTCAGTTGGAAACTCCATTGTGTCATTTTCTATATCTTCTTAGCACGTAAGCTCCTTTAATTACAAGTGTAACCATGTTTTTGTCATTTTCTTTCTTGTTAAACTATTATTTATTGGCTACTTTCATTAATAGGATTAACTTTAATTCCTTTGTCATTTCAACGACAATCGTCTATCGACTTTCTATAAAATAGCATAAGATAACATTTCGTATTCGATTTCCCAAATTAGTTACAACGAGGTTATTTTAATAGAAAAGTATGCAAACCACAGATAAAATTAAATTATTTTTCGTTCGAATATTAATTCGATCGCGCCGTGATGTGAGAATAATGAATATTTTCGATCAATAATCGAAATTATGTCAATCTTACACATTATTTTGTTGATCAAATATGTTTATGCTTTTCAAATTCGGGAGAAAATGGAGAAATAGCGCCAAAACTGTATGAGAGAGTGATATTTATCACAATACAGAGCATCTACGAGGTACTACCAATATATTGTTCAACGGGGAGATACGATCAGCGCGATAATCTGGAATTTCTAAGACACAATTGCAAAAGGTGGTGAAATAGGGTCAAGATAGCATAAAAGACTAGAAAATATTCAAAAGATTCCAGACAAACAAATAATCAATGTGCCAAAGGAATCACGACCAATAAATTCAAAAATTTGACCCATAAATATCCTAATTTTCATCATGCCATCAAACTAGTACTTTTGGAAATGTAGGTACACAGTTAAAAGTTGGTATAGTGAGTTTAAATGTGGTAGACAATCGTGTACAGACGAAAATGCAAATGGAGCACCTATAACCATCACTACCCAAGAAAATATTATAAAGGCTCATGATCTAGTGCTGGAAGATAGACGTGTGACTATTAGACAACTAGTTGAAGATACTGGTCACTCATACCATCTGGTATGAGAGATCAGAATTGTTTGTATGATTTTGAACATTCTTACGTGTTTGAAGCAACTTCTTTAATTCTTTCTGAATTATCTCAATGATGTAGAAATAGTACATTGCTCCTATATTTTCAAAAAGGAGAATGACAATAATATTGCCATTTGCTTCTAAGGATTTTCCTTATACTTGTCTGCATATGAATAAGAAACTGCGCTCTTTAGTAACAGTAAAATTTCACAATAGAACTTTAAAGAAAAATCTGAATCGACAATATCTTGGAAATTAAAATAAGATATCAGAATAGACTTCGTCAAATTATAAATATAAGGCACTTTTTTGATTTTAGCTAATTTAGAAACATATTTTACAGTTATTCAAGTTAGAATAATCCCTTACATCGAACTTTGAGTGCTAAGCAAAAGCAAAAAAACGCAAGAATGTTCTTTAAAATATCAATGAACAGTTTTGACGCAAATCTGAGAGAAGTACGAGGGTGAAACCCTTTGCTCCATCCCCGACCGACCCATAATTAAAAATTAGCAAATATTTTACATTTATTTTGCGACATAGTTTCCATTAAGGTTAATACATTTTTCCCATCGATATTCTAGCATTTCTAATGCTTATCGAAATAAAAATTGTTGAATCTCTGCAAACCACTGATTTACCTCACATATCATATGTATTTGATAGAAATCGTTTACCACGCAAGTATTCTTTAAGTTTTGGAAACAGTTAGTAATAGCTGAGGGCCAAATCTGGCGAAAATGGCGGACGTTCAACTAATTTGAAGCCTGCCTGAGCTATTGCCGGTGCTGCAATTGTGACTGGGTGCGTTATCCGGCAAGAGAACATCTTCGCGCAACTTCCTTCGACGTTTTTCTTTTATCGCGTCACGTAGTTTGGGAATTATGCTGGTATAATAAGCACCTGTAATTATGGCTCCCATCCGCAGAAAATCTACTAGAATTACGCTTTCAGCATCGCAACATAGAGGCTAGCATGACCTTCCCTGCTGAATTTTCTCGGCGGTGGTGAACCTCGATATGTTCACTCCTTACTCTGTATTTTGGTTTCTACATCATAATGATGAATCTAGGACTGTCACAAATCTTGCATGAAAATTTTCCTTGTCGTGTCTATACGACGATTGCAAATGTCTATTCGAATTTCTTTATGAACATCTGTTAAGATTCGTGGTACCCATCTTACAGCCAATTTCTTCATGTCTAATTCGATAGTAATTATATTATATATCACATAGTATGAGAGACCAATGACTTTAACTAGTTGTCTAATAGTCATACGTCGATCTTGCAACACTAGATCATGGGCCTTTTTAATATTTTCTTTGGTAGTGACGGTTATAGGTGCTCCATATGCATGTTCGTCTGTACATGACTGTCTACCACATTTAAACTCACGACACCAACTTTTAACTGTGTCACATGATACTGCAGATTCCCCTAATCATTCACAATATTTCGATGAATTTGAGTTCGGGTAATCCCTTTTAAATACAACTATTTAATCATAGCACGTTGCTCGACACGATCCATTTTGATACTGATATGTGACTTTCTCGATCTCGAGCGTCTACTGTAGGTACACTTTAATAGGTTGAGTTTTTAGCATTAGTCTATACATAGCGGGTTACAATATGACGCGAAGATAGATAATTGATTTGATTTATAAATGTGTCAGGGGCGGACCAAAAGGATCTGCCCTTATACATGTTGCAATCAAGTAATAAAACAAAATTAAAAACGTTATGAATTTTCTTCTTATGATATCCAAAATAATCTCGTATAATATTTAAATACCATCATCGAACAAGTCCTTCCTTAAAATATCTAGACAATAAAAACATGCTGAAATGCATAACATTATTACCTATTGCTCATTCTTATGACAATTTTCCAACAATAAGTTGAACGACTTAAAGACGCAAGTAATGAAACTTGACTTTCATCTTACAATGTACTACCAGAACAGACGTCATCTGTTATAAAGAATATATTCATAATATTTTTCGTAAGTCGTTCGAAAAAAGTCAGATTAAGTGAATGTTTTGTTAATGGTTAAATTATGAAATAAAGTTTGCGCTGCTATCCCCCGGAAATGTGGAAATTTATTTTTATCGATTGTACTAGGTTGTATCAAAAGTTTCCGCTACCTTTGGAAACGTGAATTAATATTTATTATAAAATATCACGAATTATATAATCGAATAAAAGAAAATTAAATATCTTATCGAATTATCAATAATATTATATTTACAATACATAGATAACTGAACAATATGTAATATGACATACATACATAAATGTTATTACTTTTTCTAAATGTAATTGCCTATTAGATTAATAGGAAAGTTAATACTTCGACAATACAAAAATCGTTTTATATAAAGATCATAGTTATATACAAATACGTACTTTACTTGGGTGAAATGTGTGCTAGGATTCATTATTCTTATTCCTATACAGACTTGTTCATTCTAGAATTAGATATGCGCTGTCCACAAGTGGAAAGAGTGCAGTTAGGTTAAAGCGCGCGAGAAAGGAGGATAGAATATCTCTCACTGGCAGTTTCGTTTTCTCCCACTTTTGTATTGCAAACAACTTCCCCTACTTTCTCGCGTTTATTTCAAGAATATTTTATTAGTTTCACGCCAAACGGCAAAACATTTCAAGAAAATAGCCATGTTTGAAAATCTTTTTAATTTTTAGAATTTTCTATTTCATTTATTTCAAGAATATTTTATTAGTTTCACGCCAAACGGCAAAACATTTCAAGAAAATAGCCATGTTTGAAAATCTTTTTAATTTTTAGAATTTTCTATTTCATTTATTTCAAGAATATTTTATTAGTTTCACGCCAAACGGCAAAACATTTCAAGAAAATAGCCATGTTGCATTTTATTAAAAGATTCAAATAAAATGCATCAAATAATTTATACAATTCAAAAATGTAGGTACGTATTGTCAATGCACGCGAGAAAGTAGGGGAAGTTGTTTGCAATACAAAAGTGGGAGAAAACGAAACTGCCAGTGAGAGATATTCTATCCTCCTTTCTCGCGCGCTTTAACCTAACTGCACTCTTTCCACTTGTGGACAGCGCATATCTAATTCTAGAATGAACAAGTCTGTATATTTAAAATATCATTTAATTTGCCCACATTGTACAATATGTCTTCATACTGACCAACTTCTTGATATTGTTTATATTTTACCTCCAATTTACAATGTTTTATCAATTTAATTTTGAATCCTTTGGTTAATTAAAGCTTACTTTAAATGCAGGATAATTAATACAGTTTATATTGCTTTTTCCATTTTCTTAGTTTAATGTTAGCGTCGCATGTATTCCTCTTCATTTACATTAAAGTTATTGATAAGGTCGTAATTTTATTAGCCCTTGACTTGTCAGCGACGTTCTAGAAGCACTGGCATGATGTAACTGTTTCCGGTTTACGCCAAATCTATAAATTCTTGTCTAGTGATTCGCGTAATTTGGTCGATTAGAATTCAGTTCCAGCGATTATTTCGAGATTTATGCCTTTATGGATTCTGTAAGATTGAGATAGTTTTATTTTGGCAATTAGCGTATTAATCGAGCAGTTTTTTTTTTGATTTCAACTTGATTTCCAACCGAGTTTTTATATCAGCATGACTACGTGTTGACCCACAACATCTTGTTCTGCATATTAAATATAATTTTAATCTAACACGAAATTATTTATTATATAATCATTAAACCTACATAGAGATATGGTTATCGAGGGAACCTATTCTTCGTTTTCTTATATTATTTAAGATAATACCGTTCCATTGAACCTAATCTTCAAAAAAGTCCCGAAGGATTATCGATTAACACCCTATAGGAACGGAATAAGTAAACTCACATGAAAATTACTGCGGGCGAATCATTTTTAACTTTATTTTTTGAATTAATTTTGTTAAATTTCAAAATCTAACTCTATTATCTTACCCTTTCAAGTACAATATTTTTGTGTATTTTTTGAGATATCTGTAGAATACTGCAATAGAAATAACGTTATTTCATTGGAATTTGAGTACCATAAGGCTCTAGTAATATTAATATCTTACTTCTTTGTGCGTCTAGAGTCATATTGTTATTTATAATTTTACTTTCGTATATACAATACCGACCAAAATTTGATTACGACTATGCGTAATAATAAATATGAGAGATATTTGCGAATAATCAAAATTGAATTAAATCAGTGCATTCGAAACATTCCGTGTTGTTTTCTTTCGATAGTAAAGGGTGTTTCAAATTGTGCGGTTTTTTTAAGAATAAATAAAATATAGATGGCGCACTGAATTTGTCTAAGTATGTGGTCATTTAAAAAGTGTGATGTACGACATTTGTAAAAATGGCTTCGTATATGGTACAACGACGCGTTCAAATTGTTGAATTATTTTATGAAAATCAGTGTTCTGTGAAAAGAGATTTTAGAAAATTACGTGAATTTTATGGTTTACATAATCGTCTGAAAGCACTATTGGTCGATTTATTATAATAAAAAATTTCAAGAAACCGGTTCCGTGGAAGATCAAAAAGTGAAAAATACAGTCGTAGTGGTCATTCACAAGAAAATATTGGTTTGGTTCATGAAAGTGTTGCTGAAGATCCCGAAATGTCCATTAGACGACGTTCACAACTTGGACTTAGTGGATCAACAACTTGGCGTTTTTTACACGAATATTTAGCTCTGAAGGCATATAAGGTTCAAATAACACAGGAACTGAAGCCATTAGATCATTTAAAACATCGTTCATTTGTCAATTTCATCAATGAACAACCAGCTGATTTTTCTCAAAAAATATTGTTTTTCGATGAGGCACATTTTGAACTTGGTGGCTATGTTAATAAACAAAGTTGCCGTATCTGGGGTGAGGGAAATCCACGAATTATTTATGAGAAACCTGTGCATCCTAAACGAGTTACTGTTTGGTGTGCATTATGGTCAGGTGGTGTAATTGAACCTTACATCTTTGAAAATGCTGCTAGTGAAGCTGTAACTGTCAATGGTGATCGAATCGCTGGATGATAATTGAATTTTTGTGGCCTGAATTAATGAATATTGATCTAGAGGATATGTGATTTCAAGAGGATACCGCTCCACCTCACTTTGCACACGAATCAATTGATTTATTGAGAGAAAAATTTCCTGGACGTGTAATCTCAAGAAACGTTGATGTTAATTGATCACCAAGATCATGTGATTTGACACCGTTAGACTATTGTCTTTGGGGTTATGTGAAAAGTCAGGGGATATAAAAACAATCCATAATCAATTTCTGCTTTGAAAAACGAAATTATTCATGTCATTGGTAAGATCGATCCTCAATTATATCAAAATGTCATTGAAAATTTTATCAAAAAAGTGGACGTCTGTGGAGCTGCAAGAGGAGGCCATTTGGCAGATATTATTTTTCGCATATAAATGTCATAACTGATACTTCAATTACCAATAAAAAGTCTTTGAAAGTGAATGCAAATTATGTGTTTTATTTATTCTATAAGAAAACCGCGAAATTTGAAACACCCTTTATATGTCGTCAACTTTTTTTAAAATTTAATGAAGCTTAATGTTAAATTGTATTGTCCTTCAATTGATTTTTTTTTATTGTTTTATTCGAGTAACTTTATTCTATTTCACATTCTTAATTAAACGTTCATAATAATATATACTGCGTGTTCTAATTGTTTGAAATTAACCCGTCCTAGAAAATGCGGTTATTTTGGTATTAGTAGAAATAGGTCCCATGAGAGATTCTTTGGGTTTAGGATCTCTTTAACTACTAGATCTTTCAAAACCCCAGACTCCCTTTATGATTATATACCCTTCAGCTTTACTATTATCTAAGCTTTCGTCAAGTGACCCGCTCTCTTCGGTGAGCTTAATCGGCGCACTGTAATTCTCACCTGTTGACCACGGAAACAGCTCGTGCACAGGGGGTTAAAACAATTTAATTGTCGAAATACAGCATTGTGCCAAGTAATATGAATGCATATTAAGTATTTCTTTATTATTTTTTACGATCACAACACTGATATGAAAATCGTAACAGCTGTTCCTGTAGAAATCATACACTCCGTCATTCTGCATTAATTTATTATCAAAGTCAATTGTTTTGACGCTTATTTCACTCTCTTGTACGTGTTTTTGAGTTTTAGTGATAAGTTGAATTTGATGGAGCCTGTGGTTGATTGACTTGATCAATAAGGTTGATATATAACCCCTTTCCACAATTAACTATTTGTAAATTCTGTATACGCATTTCGACAACCAAGTTGTCATCATCAGCAGATAATTTCAAAGTGTCGCACCTGGTAAAACACGGCGAAGAACACACTCCGTACGCGATCCGCACCGTTGCAAACCAAGATGTGCACATCTTGGTTTGCAACGGTGCGGATCGCGTACGGAGTGTATTTTTCGTACAATTTCTTCGCCGTGTTTTACCAGGTGCGACACTTTGAAATTATCTGCTGATGATGACAACTTGGTTGTCGAAATGCGTATACAGAATTTACAAATAGTTAATTGTGGAAAGGGGTTATATATCAACCTTATTGATCATTTTAGTGATAAATAATACATTTTATTTGGTCTTTAATATTCCCTAGCATCATGAATATTACACCAAAAAGAAAAAAAGAATTAAACTTAGTGATTACACATTCATGACGCAAAGAGATATTACTAATATGTATTCCGTGACCTTTGGAGCTATGAGAAAGACAAATGAAACATGAAAATCGGAATCAGAAAAAATTTAATGGAAACGGAAATGTTAAAGAAAAGGAAAACAACTCTCGGAATAAATCTTTCCTTTTAAGAAATAGCAAATTGAACCCTAGAAAGACCAGCTATGATCTACAGCAAAAGAAAAGGATGGAGTGAAAATTCACGATATTACAATTTATAGACGACTTTTGAGGAAGGAAGAGAAGTTAGTAAAGAACAAGTTCGAATGAAGGTTTTGATGAAAAACGGATAGACTTTGATGAAATAATATACTCATTGGACAAAAGAACACAAAAGAAATGTCTTGCTCTCTAATGAAACAGACAAGTACCGATCAAAGTTCTTGTGGAAAAGTGCTGACGAAAAGTTGATTGCAGTCTACTTGGTTCAAACAGAGAAACATCCAACGAAACAGATGCTTTAGGGTTGTTTTTTATATATCTGAACAGGGTTCACGATGAACGGTGAAAAATACTATATTAAAAACATAGTTGTTTTTGGTTCAAGCAGTTAGAGAATCGGTCTTACAGCAAGATTCAGCATAATGTCATGTTTCCAAAATATTTAGATATTCCAAAAATGAAAAAGTGACTCTTCGAGATTAGTGTGGAAACGCCAGATCTTAATTCAATAGAGATCTTGTGGTCTACATGCAATCTCAAATTGCTAAAAATGTTCAACAAAGAGATAATTGAAGTTGTCATTCAAGTGTTGTTCCTAGATGTCAAAAGAGAAGACAAATAGAATTACAAAAAACTTAATAGTCTCTCTTCCAAATCGAGATGAAGCCATAATAAAAACATGAGGACATATCTCTTACTGAATATCGCTACAACTATATATTGTTTTATTTAATCAAACGAAAAAGGCCGCAGAAAGTCATCTTTTTCTGGTAGAAACTTACGGTAAGCATGCTCCAATCATAAAAGCATGTGAGGAGGCGTGGTTTCGACAATTCAAAAGTAGTGATTTCGATGTGCAAGACAAAGAACGTTCTGGTAGACTGAAAAAGTTCGAAGATGCAAAACTGTAGAAGTTATTCGATGAAGACCCAACCCAATCTCAAAAACAATTGGTAGAAGCGTTAAATGTGACCCAAGAAATGATTAGCGATCGATTACGGGTATTGGAAAAAATCAAAAATGTGGGAAAATGGGTGGCACATCAATTGAATGACAGGCAAATGGAAAATCGCAAAGTAGTCTGTGAAATGCTGTTCCAAAGGTATGATCGGGAGTCATTTCTGCATCGAATAGTGACGGGTGATGAAAAATTCATTTATTTCGAAAACTCTAAGCGCAAAAAATGATGGTTATCACCTGGCGAAACCGGCCCATCGACTCCAAGATCAAATCGTTTTAGTCGCAAAACAGTGTTCATTGTTTGGTGGGCCCAGAGTGGCATTTTGTATTACGAACTTTTGAAAGCTTGTGAAAAAGTTAATATACATCACTATCGACAACAAATTATCAATTTCAACCAAGCATTGATAGGAAAACGTCCATAATGAGCCCGAA
>JAVIWB010001070.1:0-10228 GCA_031893035.1 Dermolepida albohirtum
GAAAACAATCTAACACTAACGCAAAGCGAACAAACCTCTTACAGAATGCAACAAGTGGGCTAAGGAAGTATGAGATCGAGGTTAATAGATGAAGGCAGTATCATCGCGAAGGAGCGCATAAATCGTAGTAAGGATTTTACGCGCTACAGCGATGATAGCCGTCTTCTCACCGAGTCTGCCTTTACGAGACCAAAACCAATCACGAAAACGGTTATTTCTGCTTTTTACGGCAACCCACGCCACCTGACAGAGAATAGGCTTAAGATAAGGATTACCGGGCAAGATTTTACGAGACTTGATCTTGCCGGCGCTCTCGTCGTTTCTTGGCGAAACGCCCGCCCACTTACAAAACCTGGAGGAAGTCTCGAAACACTTAAAAGGAGCCTCGCCGATTTCCGCGAGGATGAGGAGAGCGGAAACAACATCAATGCCAGGGATAGAGTCAAGCAAATCCAACTGGCGCTTATAAGGAGAGGCGATCTCTTTCATGAGCGCGACAGCTTCATCCGTTTTGGCACAGGCGTCACGGTAGTTTTTGAGCAAGAGCGAAAGCAACTGACGCTCCATAGGGATCAAGGAACCGGACATTGCGTAATGAATCTCAAGGGCAGTGTGCTTGGTGCGCCCCCGAAGGCACCTGTCGACATCGTTCACGGACAAAGAGCCTTTTAAGGCTAATTTATCTAAAATGTTTAGTCCGCTTACACTTGTGATGTCGGAGAGAACGGAGGAGAGCTTCAAGCCATGCGCGCTGAGAAACTTATGAATCCGATTGATAAACCAGGGGGCTCTTTTCCGATACGCAATTCCGGTAGAGTCTTGACACCTCCCGGAGCGTTGTGATATCGTGGTTCGGGATAAAACTCGGGTTGAGCATGCCATGCCGCAAAAGCCTTGCGATCCACTTGGCATCCTCGGGGTCGTTTTTTCGTCCGGGTAAAGTACGCATGTGCTGGGCGTTGGCGACAATCAAGCTTTCCGAGCGTATGCAATGTTTCTTAATATGCCTCGTAGACCGGCCTCCAATATACGCCGGTACTCTCCATTGCAACATGGAAACATTCATGCTCGTTAAGCCATTCTGCGAAGGCCATGAGGTCGGCAGGATACGTACTGAATTGCCTTCGCAGTACCCTGGCTTCCTCATTTGCGGGCCCTTCCCAGTATGCACGCCTCGATCATTTCGTCGTGCACGTCAACCCCGCAGCAGCAGGTTAGTAATACATCGATAACTGATCACTCCTCTCTTTTTTAGCGGGAGTGACCGTCTGATTACTTAATAGTTTCGTGTCCGCTTTTTCAGCATCTCTGTGTGCTCAAAGACGGTCCGGTCATGTTCTATAACTTTTTGATTAAACCGTCCCTCGACCTCCGTTCCCGCTTGACTCTATCTTACCATATTTTTCATCCCCTCTGTGTGCTCGCTCGCGGGCATGGGTGTTCTCTGGGGAACTCAGGGGACGTGGGGAACTCAGGGGACGGTTCTCTGAGTTAACAAAACGATGAGAAAAAGGGGTACATAGGGACGGATCAGAAGTATAACAAAAAGGCTATCACACTGGAATAAACCCAGTATGACAGCCTTTTTGCTTACTTAACTTCTCCACGATCGTTGACTATCGCCTACCGGCTGTGGAGCCGTCGCAATATTCGAACAAGTCGCTCAGGGCGCTCGAAGGGATACCCGATACGGTCGTGGACGGTTCGGGCCGGGTGACGCGGTTTGAGTATGAGAACGGGCTTTTGAAACGGATCATCCGCCCCGACATCGGGACTGCGGAGAAGACGGTGACCTTCCTTTACAACGAAAACCGCCTGACGGGCGTGCATTACAGCGAACTCGGCGGCGCGGAGACCGCAGCGCACACGGTGTTCGAGTACGATACGTATGTGAAGAACAACGCTACAATACAGACGAACCTGTTGTCATGCGCAAAGGACATCTACGGCGCGCAGGTAAAGGCGGCGTACGAAAAGAGCAATATGGACGCCGCGACGATGTACGTAGACGAGACGAGCGACGAGGAAGAAGAGGAAGGCGCGGGCGTCACGGAGGCAAAGATCGTAAAGACGCAGGCAAACGCGGAGCTGAGGCGCGCGATAAGCCTGGAGGCGCGTGTAAAGAGGAATTCAATCGAAACAGCCGGAGGGAAACTGTTGTTCGAATACGGCGACGGAGAGACGAAGGTGACGTCGGTAAAGAACGAAGACAGCGACGCGGGCAAGGCAATCACGTACCAATTCAACGACAGCGGGAATGTGGTGAGCGTACGCGACGAACTGGGGTTCAGCGGGTACGCAACGTACTCCGGCGCGCACGAGAACACGGTGACGGGCATTTCGAAGCTGTCGCGCACCGTGGTAAACAAGCTTCGGTGCCTGGACTTTTCACAGGACTTTGCCAAGACGACGCCGTGGACCATCGTCTCCGCATCGCCAGATGTGGCGTCGGCGGACGGCACGGTAAACGGGCAGTGCCTGGGGCTAAAGAGCCTGAAACTGAGCAAGGAGAACAATACGAGTCCGCTGTACGCGAGCCAGCTAGTGACGCTGGAGCGGGGGAAGACGTACACGCTCTCGGCGTATGCGCGAACGGAAGGACTGGAAGAGAACAATGGCAAGGGCGCGTACCTGTCGTTTGGAAGTGTCGAGAGCCGGTCATTGACGGGCATGACGGACGAGAACATGGATAACCTGCTGCCGACGGACGGGTGGGACCGGCTGAGCGTGACGTATACGCCAACCGGGACGACGGGCACGGAGAGCGTCACGTGCCGGCTGGTGAACGGCGGCCTTGACGGGATCGCGTGGTTCGCGGCGCCGCAGGTCGAGGAAGGGGCGGTCGCGAACGCGGCGAACCTTCTGACGAACGCGGATTTCTCGCGGACGTATACGAAAGACAACCGGCTATTGCCATCCGAATGGACGGCGGGGACGAACGCGGCGAGCGCGGAGGACGTGGTGAAGCTGCGGACGGACGATAATATGCTGCCGGCGCTATCCGGGAACTGCCTGCAGATGAAGGGGAGGCCGAGGGACAAGGGAACGGATCAATTATTCTATCAGATTGTGAACGCGTCGGGGAAAAAGGACGATGTGTTTGCGGTCGGCGGCTGGGCGAAGGCGCATGCGATGCCGAACTCGCAGGGGGATATCCGGGCGTTCCGCGTGGCGATGCAGTTCTACTGCAAGAGCGGGGGGAAGTACAAGTGGGAGAACGCGCGGGAAGGGAAGAAGCACTTCCTTTCGTCGAGCGGGGAATGGCAGCCCACGGGCGGCGCGGTGGCCGCGCCGAAGGATTACGCGCAGGTGCGGGTGTGCGCGGTGTACAAGGGGCAGCCGAACCCCGGCTGGTTCACGCACCTATATCTGCACCGGGAGAGCTTCGGCCAGAGCTATAGCTATGACGGGAACAAGAATCTGGTGGCGGCGCAGAACCTGTCGGAGATGAAGTCGAACCTGCAGTATGACAGCCACCACAACATGACGAAGTACCGGAAGGCGGGCCGTGGGAAAGGCGAGGACTACACGCTGGGGTACGGAAAGGCATCGTTAAAGGATCAGCATTTGCTGAGGGAGGTCACGACGCCGGAGGGGATGCAACAGCTATTCAGCTACGACGATTACGGCAACCCGCTCACGGCGAGAACGAAGACGAAGAACAAGAGCCTGTTCATCAAGACGGTGACGGAGTACGACACGAAAGGGAACTACGCGACGAAGAAGACGGACGCGCGGGGGAAGACGCTGGCGCTGAACGTGGACGCGAACACAGGGAGGCTCTACAGCGCGACGGACGCGAAGAACACGAAGGTGAATTACGCGTACGACGATCTGGGGCGGCTGAGGGAAGCAAACGTGAGCGGCTTGTATGTAAATACGTACGGATATACGGAGGGCCGCTTGACGGAGATTCGGCATAATACGACCTCTGCAGCCACGGGAGACGTGGTGTACACGTTCGTGTACGACGCGCTAGGCGCGGTGACGGAAGTAAAGGTCGGGAACCAATCCCTTTCGCAGAACCGGTACAGCGACGACCGGTATCACCTGTTGACGGAATCGGAATATATGACGACGGCAGTCAGCGCGAACAACGCGAAGGCGCAATTCGAATACGACGAGTTCAACCGGCCGACGGTGACGAGGTACGGAAACACGGCGTACACATATGAATACGGCGCGAACGGGCAGGTATCGAAGGTACGGTTTGAGAAAACCGGAAACGCGAGCCTCACCCGGGTGTTTGAAACGGAATACGACCTGGCACTGCGCCCAAAGCGGAGCAGGCTGACGGACGGAAGCGGGAACCGGATCTACGAGGCGACCTTGATCTACGACAAGTATGGGCGCTTGGACGAATTCGTGGAGCGCACAAACAGCGGCAGCTACTCGACGGACTATACTTACGACAAGGACGACCGGATCACGAAGATCGCCTACGGGGACAAGAAAGGCAACGTTTCATACACGTACGACAACGCGGGCCGGGTATCAAAGCGCGCGGCGGAGAACCTGACGGGCGACGTAAGCAACGTGGTGACGACGGAGTATGGATTCATAAGCGGCGGGTACGGCACGAACAGCACGACGCCGCTGGTGGAGACGGTGAAGCAGGCGGGCGAGACGTGGACATACGCGTATGACGACGTCGGGAACATCAAGAGTGAGAAGCGCGGGAGCGTTGAGACGAAGTATACATACGACTCGATCGGGCAGCTCACGGGCGTCACTTCTCCCGGAAATACGGAAACGTACGAGTACGACCTGGGCGGGAACATCACGAAAAAGACGCTGAATGGCGTAGCGATTCCCTATACTTACGACACCACATGGAAGGACAAGCTGTCGGCGTACAATGGGAAAGCGATCACGTACGACGGGATCGGGAACCCGCTGACATATGATGGCTGGACGTACACATGGGAGAACGGACGGCAGCTCGCGCAAGCGGCAAAGACGGGCACGGCGGCGACGTACGAATACGACCACAGCGGCCTGAGGGTCGCGAAGGCCGTAAACGGCGCAAGGACGGACTACTACCTGCACGGCAAGCTGCTGATGGAAATGAAGAAAGGAAGCGACACGCTGCACTTCTTCTACGACGCGGCGAGCCGCCCGTCGATGGTGAAGGTGGGGAGCAAGTACTATACGTACCTGTCGAACCTGCAGGGAGACATCATAGGCATTATTGACAGCAAGGGCGCGAAGGTCGTACAATATAGCTATGACGCATGGGGCAAGCCGGCAGGCACGACGCCAACCGCGAACGGCACAACGACGACATTGGCCGAAGCGCAAAACCTCGCGGCGCTGAACCCGTTCAGGTATAGAGGGTACGTCTGGGATGAAGAGACCGGGCTTTACTATCTCAGGAGCAGGTATTATAATCCTGAGTGGGGACGGTTTTTGAATGCGGATGTGGTGATTGGCAAATAAAAACTAAAAAGGGGAGTATTAAAAATGCACCTCTCCCCCCAGGAGGACCTGATTGGAAGAAATTACTGCCATTAACTATGGAGGCTGTAAGAGAGCTTGCAAAAAAAGGAGAAGTGGGATATAAGGAGATCTGGAAATTGTTGACAGACCAACGGTTCAACAAGTAAGGAGAGCGATTATGGATCATTTAGAGACTTTATTACTTTTCCTAGATA
Organism: Dermolepida albohirtum; assembly: GCA_031893035.1. Classification (NCBI taxonomy): domain Eukaryota; kingdom Metazoa; phylum Arthropoda; class Insecta; order Coleoptera; family Scarabaeidae; genus Dermolepida; species Dermolepida albohirtum. The sequence continues at coordinate 5,655 of JAVIWB010001070.1, forward strand.
AGCTTGAGGATAGGAAAATATTCTATCAGCTAAATAAAGTAAGAGATAGTATATTGGTAGAAGTGACCATTCCAGGCCAAAGATGGGAGGTCGAGTTTATGCTTGATGGTTCAATTGAAATTGAAAAGTTTATTTCCACTGCAACTATCTTTCCTGAAAGCGAACTTGATGTATTGTTTCAAGAATATTCTGATTGATATGATATGTGATACAGGGGGACGGTTTGCCTGAAAAGGAAGTCCCGTAAAAGCGTAACTGATACATGGGACAATCAGGGGACGGTTCTCTGATTTTAGGTACACAATCATAGGTACATGGGGACGATTGTCACGTATTCCCTTATGACCGCACATAGGGACAGATCAAAATGCTAAAAAGGCTATCACACTGGAATAAACCCAGTATGACAGCCTTTTTGCTTGCTTAACTTCTCCACAGCCATCACAACCTGACGAAGTACCGGAAGGCGGGCAGGGGAAGCGGAGAGAGCTACACGCTGGCATATGGAAAGACATCGATAAAGGATCAGTATTTGCTGAGGGAGGTCACGACGCCGGAGGGGATGCAACAGCTATTCAGCTACGACGATTACGGCAATCGGCTGACGGCGAGGACGAAGACGAAGAATAAGAGCCTGTTCATCAAGACGGCGACGGAATATGACACGAAAGGAAACTACGCGACAAGTAGTCTGCGAAGTCCAAACGCATGGGTATGGCGCAGAGATTTTTTCGTCCTGCAAGAAGCAGAAGCGCAGGCGTAGCGGGGGCTACGTCAAGCGGATAGCGACGCAGCAGGACGGAAAAAGATCAAGTCATACCCATGCGTTTGGGCTTCGCAGACTACTGGGAAGACGGACGCGCGGGGGAAGACGCTGACGCTGAACGTGGACGCGAACACGGGGCGGCTAAACAGCGCGACGGACGCGAAGAACACGAAGGTGGATTACGCATACGACGATCTGGGGCGGTTGAAGGAAGCGAAGGTGGGGACTTCGTACGTGAATTCGTACGGATATACGGAGAACCGGCTGACGGAGATTCGTCACAATACGACTTCGGCGGCTGCGGGAGACGTGGTGTACACGTTCGTGTACGACGCGCTGGGCGCGGTGACGGAAGTGAAGGTCGGGAACCAATCCCTCTCGCAGAACCGGTACAGCAACGGCCGGTATCACCTGCTGACGGAATCGGAGTATATGACGACGGCAGTCAGCGCGAACAACGCAAAAGTGCAGTTCGAGTACGACGAATTCAACCGTCCGACGGTGACGAGGTACGGGAACACGACATATGCGTATGAGTACGGCGCGAACGGGCAGGTGTCGAAGGTACGGTTTGAGAAAGCCGGAAACGCGAGCCTCACGAGAATCTTTGAAACGGAATACGACCTGGCACTGCGCCCGAAGAGAAGCAGGCTGACGGACGGAAGCGGGAACCGGATCTACGAGGCGACGCTGATCTACGACAAGTACGGACGCTTAGACGAATTTGTGGAACGCACGAACAGCGGCAGCTACTCGACGGACTATACCTACGACAAGGACGACCGGATCACGAAAATTGCCTATGGAGACAAGAAGGGCAACGTTTCGTACACCTACGACAATGCGGGCCGGGTGTCAAAGCGAGCGGCGGAGAATCTGACGGGCGGCGTAAGCAATGTGGTGACGACGGAGTACGGATTCGTAAGCGGCGGATACGGCACGAACAGCACGACGCCGCTGGTGGAGACGGTGAAGCAGGCGGGCGAGACGTGGACATACGCGTATGACGGCGTCGGGAACATCACGAGCGAGAAGCGCGGGACTACCGAGACGAACTATACATACGACTCGATCGGGCAGCTCACCGGCGTCACTTCTCCCGGGAATACGGCGGTGTACGAGTACGACCTGGGCGGGAACATCACGAAAAAGACGCTGAACGGCGTGGCGATTCCCTATACTTATGACTCGACTTGGAAGGACAAGCTGTCGGCGTACAATGGGAAAGCGATCACGTACGACGGGATCGGGAACCCGCTGACATACGACGGCTGGACGTACACGTGGGAGAACGGACGCCAGCTTGCGCAGGCGGCAAAGACGGGTACGGCGGTACAGTATGAGTACGACCACAGCGGGCTGAGGGTCGCGAAGGTTGTAAACGGCACAAGGACGGACTACTACCTGCATGGCAAGCTGCTGACGGAGATGAAGAAAGGAAGCGATACGCTGCACTTCTTCTACGACGCGGCAAGCCGTCCGTCGATGGTGAAGGTGGGAAGCAAGTACTATATGTACCTATTGAACCTGCAGGGAGACATCATAGGCATTATTGACAGCAAGGGCGCAAAGGTCGTACAATATAGCTACGACGCATGGGGCAAGCCGACAGGCACGACGCCCGCCGCGAACGGCACGACGACGACATTGGCCGAAGCGCAGAACCTCGCGGCGCTGAACCCGTTCAGGTACCGGGGGTACGTCTGGGATGAAGAAACCGGACTTTACTATCTCAGGAGCAGGTACTATAATCCTGAGTGGGGACGGTTTTTGAATGCGGATGCAGTGATTGGGAAACCGGGGAAGATTCTGAGTCATAATATGTTTGCGTACTGCCATAACTCGCCGATTTCTTATCTTGATTCGGATGGATGCGAAGAAGAAAAAGTTTCTTCCATAGTATTGCATTTGTTTGAGGATATAGAGAAAGACCCAGGGCCAGGCCATATTGCTTATAGTGTCAATTTTTGTGCATATGGACATGTGGCGGAATTTCCGATTTTTTCATATAATACAATTGATAAAAATAAGGAGGAGGCTGCATTCAGAGAGATTCCTTTAGATGATTTAGGGAATTATGGGAACACAAAAAAGTATGCTCATTACACGCTAACAGTGCCCATATCCGATGATGATTGTGTTTACGGCCTTTTGAAGACATTTGATATGCTGGGTGAAGAGATTGAGGGGAAAAAAGGTTGGTACAATTTTAAAGATAAAGATCTGAGTAAATATAAAAGCAATAGCCTTGATACCTCCCAAGGGTATTTTTGTGTGACGATGACCGAACTGCAACTTAGGATGAATTTCAATTGTGATATTATTAGCTTCATTCATGGTAATGATATAACGATAAAAAGTTCTTCTGATATAAAGAATGAATTAATAAGACGAGGATATACCCTAACAAAAGTCAAATAATGGTGTACGCTTAATCATAAGTGCCGCGTGATGCTAATTTATGCCATTGATTACTTTATTAGTAGTTCACATGACAGGATCATATGTGGTGAAGGGGTTGTCGCACTAAAAAGTGAGACAGCCCCAATACCGCAAAAACTATGGCCTTTGCAAAGAAGCAGTTAAATGTTGTATAATTGAGAAAAAGTATCAATGATGGAGGTGCTGTCTGTGAAAAAGTTTTTTTCCTTAATGATTGTTCTCATGTGTTTTACAGGAATTCCGATTTCTCACGCAAGTGAGATGATCGACGCACCTGGAAATATTCCGGCAAAAATTTGTTTTATCACGACATATATTTGGCCTGAAAAGGGGTATGAGCACCGAATTTGCACCTATGATCTTCAAGACGGGAATATCGAAACTTATTCATTTCCCGGAGACTGGCAGATGATATCATCCGACGTAGGAAGCCGCAGTATTTCGTTCGTGCGTGGGTTGGAAAAGCATGAAGATGAGTACGTTATTGAAATCATTCCATGGGAGCGCGACGCCCCGTTGACGGAAGATGATCATGGTGAGGTGATTACTTTTTCAGACGTAGGAGAAGTAGGAAAAGCGCTGGCGTATAAATCCGGTTATTTTTACTATACCTCAAATATCACTGTTAATAATAAAGAAGATTTTGAAAAGACATTGGCGTATAAACTCGATCCATCCTCCCCACGTTACGATAGAGAAGAAATACACTGTGTGACTCCAAATGGTGAGGTACTGGCACTCGTAAGTGATATTCATTCCCCGAGGATCTCGATATCCAATGATGGGAAGATTGCTAAGATTAATATCAGTAGTTATTTGGCACTGGCAACAGAAAGCATCCCTTATTACTCGCGACGTTATGAAGATGTCATTGTATATAGTTCTAGCGCCAGTTACGTAAAGAATCCGGAACCTTGGGCTGTTCTTGATAAAAAATATAATAGCTTTGACATGCCGTTATGGCTTGATGAAAAAAGGGTACTATTTTGGGGATGTCTAAACGCGGAGTACTGTTCTGAAAGAAAGAAGGTTTTTTATGAAGATGATGAAGGCACTTATGTATATGGAATAGATTATCCGGTCGACTATGAGTATCAGCTAATGTGCTATGATATTGACAAGGGGACATACGATCTATTTCTCAACCGGGATGGCGAACCGATTGAGACGCGAAATATGATGCCTATAAAAAGTACGGCGACGATCCTTTCCAACTATGTAATATATAGCCGAACCCTTATTAACCCGGCGTGGGAGGCCTTAGAGTGGTGGGGAATTCAAGACACCTATGAACTCGTCATGGTATCCTTAGACACCGGAGAAGAGCATGTGTTGTATCGAGCCGGTGAGGAGGTTTACGATTTTG
>JAVIWB010001071.1:0-10055 GCA_031893035.1 Dermolepida albohirtum
AATACAGCGGCGCCATCGGCAGAACCTCCGCCCAATATTTCTGGAACTCCAGCCACTTCCCGGCATAGGTCTCATTGTCACCGACTTCGGTTTGTCTCAAGTTCTTAGCCAGCTCCATCAGCTTTTCATCCTTGATTCCCGTGGTGTTAAACACGCCCTGGAACTCCTCGTCCGTGCTGAAGGTATAATACGGGTCAAAGATCATGCTAAAATTCGTTCCCAGGCTGAACATATTGTATGTACGGTCCGTCTGGCGGTAATAATGCGTCAACAGCTCCGAGAACGGAAGTTCCGCCGTCTCCAGGCGAATCCCGACGGCTGTCAGATTCTCCGCGAGCATCTCTGAAAGCAGACCGCTCAATTCGTTCCCTTGGGTTTTTGCATATGATACAACGAGCTCCTCAAGTTCTCCGTCCTCATTCATCCGGTAACGCACGTCGTCATTTTCATCGTTATAATCCTCTCCGGCCGCGTTATATACCCATCCCGCTTCATCTAGCAGGTCGTTCGCTCCGTCGGGATTGAACACATACAGTGAAAGTTCTTGAAGCGCTTCTTGATTCTGCGCCGCCATCCACTGGCCGTAGCCATAATAGCCGTAGACGGCCATGGCTTGATTGGGAACGTACGCGTCGATCAGCGCTTGAACGTCGATGCACATGGCAATGGCCTTCCGCACGTTTTCGGACTGCGTCGGCCCTTGTTCACAGGCGAAACTAAGGAAGTTGAAGCCCGATCTCCAGTAATTGGTCAGCTTCGCCTCGCCGGCCTCCTGCATGTTCATTGCCTCACCGACGGCCTGCGCGCTGGATACCTTATTGATAAGATCCAGCCGGCCCTCCGCGAGATCCGTGAGCATTGTATCCGGATCGGCGTATTGAAACGTCAGCTTTTCGATGAAAGGCTTCCATCCCTCATAGTTGCCCTTGTAGTACTCGTTCTTTTCGAACGCAGCGACCTTGGCTTCCTTATCATAAGAAGTGAGCGTATACGGTCCGCAAGTGATCCCCGGATAATATAAATACCCTGTATCCGTATCCAAAACCGTCTCCTGAAGCAGCTCCGAAGTAAAGGGCCCATCGATATAAGCGCCCTCGCCGTCGTCAAGCACATCGCAGCCGGGGGCGATTACATGCATAGGGTATGGATTTAGATTGACCAGCGCGAGTTCATAGAAATACGGCAGATTTTCGGCAGAAATTGTGAGTGAGAAGGTATACGCACCGAGCAGCCGGACGCCGGAAAACGGCGCGCCGTTTCTGAACTCCTCATATCCGGCCAGATGCTGTAGCGTCGTCGGCACACCGCCGAAGTCCGTAAAGACGGGCGACGATACCAGCAGCGCGGAAAAGACGAAGTCCTTCGCCGTGATGGGCGTACCGTCGTTATAGGTCAAATCCTCAGCGATGGTGAACGTATATGTACGGTTGCCGTCCGCATCGTCCTCCGCTTTCGCATTAGAGACAACCGTTTCGTTGATCTGGAAGTTTCCGTTTCTTCCCCACGCGACGGTATTATACCCGTGAATGAGCGTACGAACATCCACATCCGCGGTATTGTTGCCCCACATGTCCGTGAAGAAATATCCGCTCATTTGCGTGGTGGAACCTACGGTCAATTCCTGCGGAATATCCCGGTTGACATATTGCTCGTAATCCTCCTGGTAAATCGGAGTAAGCTGCGTATCTTCCGGAACCTCTTCCGAAATCGTCTCCGCGACTCCCGCGCCAAGGGTAAACAAAACGAACGTAATCGCCAATATTAGTGACAGTGCCTTTTTCATGTCGGTTACCTCCCTCGTGATAATGATTAGTTAAGCGATTGCGAAATTCGCGCTTCGAGGCGATGTGGGCATCGCCCCCTACGAGAACCAGAGAGAATTATAGTGCCACCACAACCTGCAATGACAACAACTTAAGGATATAACCACCCCGCCCTCACGGGCACCCCTCCACGGAGGGGAATAAAGGGTTTCCGCCCAATTCCCCTCCGTGGAGGGGTGCCCGTGAGGGCGGGGTGGTGTTAAGTTGTTGACATTACCACAACCTGTAGGGGCGGATGCCCACATCCGCCCGCTTCCTTCGAGTTTCGCAATCGCCTAATGATTAATGGTTAGTGGCTAGTGATTAGTGATTAGTAGCCAGTTTTTCTGACCACTAATCACTAACCACTAACCACTATAAACTATTCGACACAGTCACCAACATTGAGACTGCCAAGCCCAGCGCCGAGCGGAATCTCTACTTCCAAGATGGTAGTTCCTTCGTCCAACGGCAGATAGAAGATATCGATATAGTTTTGATTGTTATCCGTCCCAATCGTCAGCGGGAAGTTCCGCCTTCCCGAATACCGGTAGCCCGTTCGGAGCTTTTGATCATAGGAGTTGATCACCGTTCCGTACGTTATGCCGGTGAAGTACTCGGTCTGCGATTCGTCGATGTACCCATCGTAGAAGTACTGCACCCTGTACTCAAGGTCGCTCCTCCTGATATAGTACACGCTGATGACGTTCCGGGACTGCCTGTAATCGATCGTCAGCGGCAACCCTTCCGTGCGTTCGTAATAGTACCCGTCGACGATGTTCGCGTCAATCCGGTTTCCGATATTGTCGATAACATCGCCTATTTCAACATCGGTTATCCGGTCGGTCTTACGCCATTCATAATTCGTGCCGTCTATGTCGTAGTAATAGCGGATCGTGTAAGCAATGGTCGTGGGCAGATAGATCCGCATCTCGCCATCCACATATCTGACATCGTAGTTCTGGATCACGTCATTCCCTTGCGCATCCGTAATCGCCGTGGAGGCTTCCGCGAATCCGATTTCGTAATAGCCGGGCTCCTGCTGACGGTTATTGCCGAGCACCGCGCCGAGCGCATGCCCGCTCAAAAGCCCCGTCTCACTCGCGTCATTCTGCTCATCCCAGGTATACTGATCCATTGTATACCAGGTGCCCTCTTCAAAGTACAGGAACGGGTCGGCGTCGCTGCCTATCATGCCGCGGCTGCCCGCCGTGACCGTCACGGGGCGCGGAGTAATCTCAATTGTTCCTTCCTCATAAGCCCGCTCGTACAACCACGTCACGTCATTGAAGTCTTTGTCCCTGATCCTTAGCTCGCCGCTTGAGAATGTCACTTCATATGTGCCCGCGTCTGTCTTGGACACATTCACCTTCAGTGTAGTGGACGGCGACACCTGATGGCCGTATTCCGTCATCACGCCTTCGACCGAGTAAGTGCTGACCGTGACAGGCCGTCCGTTGTAAACGCGCTTCTCGCTATCGGGCTTGGCAACGGCTATAAACGACGACTTTATCATGTCGACCGACAGCGTGCCATACTCGTAGCTCACCGTATAGTTCGTATTAAGGCCCGACGTAAACTCACTCGCAGCGGCGTTCACCGCGACGTAATCCGGACCCGGATTCTTCACCCTCGCGCTCCCTAAGAACGTCACCCTAATGGCATCACCGGCGACCAGTGCCGCGTTTACTTCAGCTTCGTTGTACACGGGGTACGTGTGCCATTGTCCATCGTACTCGAAGGACTGCGATGCGGTCACGATCCTAAGCGGTTTCGGGGTGACCGTTACCGTGCCTTCGTTATACGCGGCCGTATACAGCGCCGTTACATCGTCCCCGTCCGCATCCACTATCTTCAAATCGCCGCTGAACAACACATCCGAGCTCCCCGCGTCCGTTCGTGTTCCCGTCGCTACCAGTGTGCTGTCCGTCGCTATGCTGTGACCTAAGTCTTCTCTCAGACCGGTGTACGAATATCCGCTTACCGTGTATGCCGCTCCGTTATATATACGGCTTCCACTGTTCCCCGTAAACTCGATCGCATACGGCTCTTCCAACTCGTTCACGCTCAACACACCGTACTCCGTTGTCACCGTGTAGTTGTTCGCGTTGCCCGTTAACTCGTACGCGAACCCGTTGTCCGCACTGCTCCCAGGTTCCTTCACCTTAGCGTCTGCTAAGAACGTCACTACTATCGTGTCGGTCCCTACCAGCGCCCCGTTTACTGCAGCTTCATTGTATACCGGATCATCGTGCCAATTGCCGTCGTACACGAATGTCTGCGATTCGGATTCGATCGTTAACGGTTTCGGGGTGATGGTGATCGTTCCAAGCACTAGCGCGATGGTGTAATACTCGGTCATATCCTCATCATTTTCATCCAAGACTTGCACTTTGTCGGCCGTTGTGTTGAATTCGACTTCATTCTCATACGTTCCCGCATTGATCCGGCTTCCGAAGGCGCTGAGATCGACGATGCGATGATTCGGCGCTAGTGTATTATTGTGGTCTTTATACGTGCTGACCGTATACGCGCTTCCGTTATACACCCCGCTGCCGTCGTCCGCTTTCAGTATGAGCGGGATCTTCTCTGTGAAATTCGCGTAGTACGTCGTCCCGTCGAGCCAGACATCAACGTCCGCCTTCGTCGGTACGAACGTCGGATCTATCCCGACGATATTTTTACCCTCTTCATCGTCCGACCAGTACAGGAACCGGTAACCGTCTAATGCCTCCGCCATAGAGCCGGACGGCTTACCGGTCGCGGGCGCTACCGCCTCGCTCGCCGTGGTAACTCCACCGCCTACGTTTGCCCTATAGTAGATCGTTACGGGAGATAGCTCCGTAAATTTGCCCACCAGGGTAACGTCGCTTTCCGGCATGTTAAACGGCGAGTTCGCGATTGTATTGTCGTCGTACCATCCGTCAAAAGAGTATCCGGGAAGATTCGGCTTCGCCGCCAAATTGATATTGTCGCCATATTCATACGTTGCCACGGGCGGCGCTTGATATCCCACTGGGGTCACGCCGTCTATCTCATACTTCAGTTCGTAGCTATTCCGCGTGTAGTACAGCTCGATCACCAGCGAACCGTCAGCCGATACCATCGGCGTGAGTGACGGCAGCGTCTGCAACGGATCGTAACTGAAGCCGGTATAGGTTTTATCGGAATACGCCGCCTCTGCATTTGGCACCCCTGTCTTGACTTCCGTATCGGCGTTTGTATACTGAGCACTGTTCAGGTTTTGCTGATAATGCTCAACCCTATACCATACATACGTGGGCGTCTTAACGGGATCGCATTTAGCCTCAACTTCATTCTCCATGGGTGACAATGCATAACCGCTGGCCGTGTTGACAACTTCTCCGGCGTTAATGTCGCCCTCCTGCACCACATAAGAATAGAAGAATTCATGCGATTCGCCCGGTGCGAGTTTGTCAACGCTACTCTGGGTCGGCGGCTCAATACCCACCAAATCGTCGTTCACGTTGATGTCGTACAGCGTCGTTGTGCCATTGTTCTCAACCGTCACCCTATACTCGATCGTTTCGTCTAGATCGAAGTATCCGGTTGATGGGGTGTTGGTGACTTCTTTTATCACAGTCAACGATGGAGCATATAGGATCGTCACCGTCGCGCTCGCACTCTTCTCTTCACTGTTCAATGTCGCTGTCGCCGTGTTTTCTATGTCGTTACCCGCGTCGATGTCCGCTTGCGTTACATCGTACGTGTATGTGAACGTGCTATCTGAATCGCCTACCGCCAGATTCGTTATCGCCCACGTATCCGTGTCGTCGTACATCGGGTCGCTTATCTCGCCATTCAACGTCACATTCCCAGTGTTCTCCACCGTTACCGTGTATGTCACCGTGCCCGGCGCGCTCATCGCGCTCGGACTTGCCGTCTTTGTGATACGATAGCCCGGTACCTGCACGATCTCCACCGTCGCGCTCGCGCTGTCCGACACACCGTTCAACGTCGCCGACGCCGTGTTTTCTATGTCGTTACCCGCGTCGATGTCCGCTTGTGTTACATAGTACGTGTATGTGAACGTGCTATCTGAATCGCCTACCGCCAGATTCGTTATCGCCCACGTATCCGTGTCGTCGTACATCGGGTCGCTTATCTCGCCATTCAACGTCACATTCCCTGTGTTCTCCACCGTTACCGTGTATGTCACCGTGCCCGGCGCACTCATCGCGCTCGGACTTGCTGTCTTCGTGATACTATAGCTCGGTACCTGCACGATCTCCACCGTCGCGCTCGCACTCTTCTCTTCACTGTTCAATGTCGCTGTCGCCGTGTTTTCTATGTCGTTACCCGCGTCGATGTCCGCTTGCGTTACATCGTACGTGTACGTGAACGTGCTATCTGAATCGCCCACCGCCAGATTCGTTATCGCCCACGTATCCGTGTCGTCGTACATCGGGTCGCTTATCACACCGTTCAGCGTCACGTTCCCAGTGTTCTCCACCGTTACCGTGTATGTCACCGTACCCGGCGCGCTCATCGCGCTCGGACTTGCTGTCTTCGTGATACGGTAGCCCAGCGTCTGCCCGATCCCCACCGCCGCGCTCGCGCTCTTCGTCACGCCGTTCAACGTCGCTGTCGCCGTGTTTTCTATGTCGTTACCCGCGTCGATGTCCGCTTGCGTTACATAATACGTGTATATGAACGTGCTATCTTTAGCGCCTACCGCCAAATCCGTTATCGCCCACGTATCCGTGCTGCTGTACATCGGGTCGCTTATCTCGCCGTTCAGCGTCACGTTCCCAGTGTTCTCCACCGTTACCGTGTATGCCACGATCCCCGGCGCGTTCATCGTGCTCGGATTCGCCGTCTTCGTGATACTATAGCCCGGCATCTGCACGATCGTCACCGTCGCGCTCGCACTGTCCGTCACGTCGTTTAACGTCGCTGTCGCTGTGTTCACTATGGCTGTACCCGCGTCGATGTCCGCTTGCGTTACATAGTACGTGTATGTGAACGTGCTATCTTTAGCGCCTACCGCCAAATTCGTTATCGCCCACGTGTCCGTGCTGCTGTACATCGGGTCGCTTATCTCGCCGTTCAGCGTCACATTACCCGTGTTCTCGATCGTTACCGTGTACGTCACCGTGCCCGGCGCGCTCATCGCGCTCGGATTCGCCGTCTTCGTGATACTATAGCCCGGCGTTTGCACGATTACCACCGTCGCGCTCGCACTGTCCGTCACGTCGTTTAACGTCGCTGTCGCCGTGTTCACTATGGCTGTACCCGCGTCGATGTCCGCTTGCGTTACATAGTACGTGTATGTGAACGTGCTATCTTTAGCGCCTACCGCCAAATTCGTTATCGCCCACGTATCCGTGCTGCTGTACATCGGGTCGCTTATCTCGCCGTTCAGCGTCACATTACCCGTGTTCTCCACCGTTACGGTGTATGTCACCGCGCCCGGCGCGCTCATCGTGCTCGGATTCGCCGTCTTCGTGATACTATAGCCCGGCGTTTGCACGATTACCACCGTCGCGCTCGCACTGTCCGTCACGTCGTTTAACGTCGCTGTCGCTGTGTTCACTATGGCTGTACCCGCGTCGATGTCCGCTTGCGTTACATAGTACGTGTATGTGAACGTGCTATCTTTAGCGCCTACCGCCAAATTCGTTATCGCCCACGTATCCGTGCTGCTGTACATCGGGTCGCTTATCTCGCCGTTCAGCGTCACATTACCCGTGTTCTCGATCGTTACCGTGTACGTCACCGTGCCCGGCGCGCTCATCGCGCTCGGATTCGCTGTCTTCGTGATACTATAGCCCGGCGTTTGCACGATTACCACCGTCGCGCTCGCACTGTCCGTCACGTCGTTTAACGTCGCTGTCGCCGTGTTCACTATGGCTGTACCCGCGTCGATGTCCGCTTGCGTTACATCATACGTGTATGTGAACGTGCTATCTTTAGCGCCTACCGCCAAATCCGTTATCGCCCACGTATCCGTGCTGCTGTACATCGGGTCGCTTATCTCGCCGTTCAGCGTCACATTACCGGTGTTCTCTACCGTTACCGTGTACGTCACAGTCCCCGGCGCGCTCATCGTGCTCGGATTCGCCGTTTTCGTGATACTGTAGTCCAGCGTCTGCTCGATCTCCACCGTCGCGCTATCGCTCTTCTCCACGTCGTTCAACGTCGCTGTCGCCGTGTTCTCTATGTCCTGACCCGCGTCGATGTCGTCCTGCGTTACATAGTACGTGTATGTGAACGTATCGTCCGTTTCGCCTACTGCCAGATCCGTTATCGTCCACGTATCCGTGCTGCTATACATCGGGTCGCTTATCACGCCGCTCAGCGTCACATTCCCCGTGTTCTCGATCGTTACCGTGTACGTCACCGTGCCCGGCGCGCTCATCGTGCTCGGATTCGCTGTCTTTGTGATACTGTAGTCCAGCGTCTGCTCGATCTCCACCGTCGCGCTATCGCTCTTCTCCACGTCGTTCAACGTCGCTGTCGCCGTGTTCTCTATGTCCTGACCCGCGTCGATGTCGTCCTGCGTTACATAGTACGTGTATGTGAACGTATCGTCCGTTTCGCCTACTGCCAGATCCGTTATCGTCCACGTATCCGTGCTGCTATACATCGGGTCGCTTATCACGCCGCTCAGCGTCACATTCCCCGTGTTCTCGATCGTTACCGTGTACGTCACCGTCCCCGGCGCGCTCATCGTGCTCGGATTCGCCGTCTTCGTGATGCTGTAGTTCGGCGTCTGCTCGATCTCCACCGTCGCGCTATCACTCTTCTCCACGTCGTTCAACGTCGCTGTCGCCGTGTTCTCTATGTCCTGACCCGCGTCGATGTCGTCCTGCGTTACATAGTACGTGTATGTGAACGTGCTATCTTCAGCGCCTACTGCCAGATTCGTTATCGCCCACGTATCCGTGCTGCTGTACATCGGGTCGCTTATCTCGCCGTTCAGCGTCACATTACCCGTGTTTTCCACCGTTACGGTGTACGTCACCGTGCCCGGCGCGCTCATCGTGCTCGGATTCGCCGTTTTCGTGATACTGTAGTCCAGCGTCTGCTCGATCTCCACCGTCGCGCTATCGCTCTTCTCCACGTCGTTCAACGTCGCTGTCGCCGTGTTCTCTATGTCCTGACCCGCGTCGATGTCGTCCTGCGTTACATAGTACGTGTATGTGAACGTGCTATCTTCAGCGCCTACTGCCAGATCCGTTATCGTCCACGTATCCGTGCTGCTATACATCGGGTCGCTTATCACGCCGCTCAACGTCACATTACCCGTGTTCTCGATCGTTACCGTGTACGTCACCGTGCCCGGCGCGCTCATCGTGCTCGGATTCGCTGTCTTTGTGATACTGTAGTTCGGCGCCGAAATAAAACCATACGTATTCGTAACGATTAACGGATCGCTACTTGTTCCTGCTTTTGTATCATCTATTGTTGTCGTGTAATTCTGAATCGGCGCTTCTTCCATACTATAAGTTATATTGTTACCTGATCCGTCTCTTATCGGCACATCTCTAAATTCAAATGTCCATTCATATAAAGTATTGCTTGTATTTGTCCAAAATGCTGGATATGTGTTCGAACCGTCTGTTAGTGAAATCAGAGGTCTTGGTCTCGTGCCGTACCCTTCTTGGTTTGCAACCCATACTTTTTTCCCATACACAACCTTTTTGGTAGGTCTGTAATGGAACGTAATGACTACTGTCCCACTACTTGCAGATTCGGAATGGGTTATTTGAACCTCTGTGCTAGTTTCATCGTTATACTTTCTCTCAATTTTATATAGCTCATAACCATCCGGTATTAGATTGCTATCGTAAAATTGCTGAATCGAAATCCCGCTTCCGTCTAATTTTACGGTATCTCCTCCAAATTGCGCACCTGTATCATCTAGTTGATGCTGAATTACAAGATCGCCATCTCCTCCAACGAGAACAGTTCCATTTAGTAAAGAATGTTCAGTGTGTTCCTTTCCATTATTCGGATTCCATGATACAACAGAAACCATAAGTTGATCCGGAATATTTGCTCCTACTGAAATTGCTGCCCAGTAACCGTCATCGCTTTTGATAAATTCAAGTTCACTTGCATTTATTTTTCTTCCTCTTAATTCAACATAGTATGGCACATTCGCTCCTTGACCTTTAAACTCTACCAGCAAATACCATGTGTTTCCGATTCTAAAATAACCTCTTACCCCACCATGACTATTATTCGAGTCAACTCTGATTGTAATAAAATCATACGCCGATGTTC
>JAVIWB010001072.1:0-10157 GCA_031893035.1 Dermolepida albohirtum
TGGCGGATGGCTACTGGGGAAGACCGCGAAGATTCTGAGCCACAATTTATTTGCGTATTGTAGGAATAATCCTGTGATACGTGACGATCCGAATGGGCTGTATGACCCTGATCAGAGAGAGTATGAACGTCAGTTGTGGCTGGATAAGCATGAACAAGAAGTTGCGAGAAAAAAATTAAGAGGTTTTGGAGTTACACCACAAGGAGATCAAAATTTTACTTCTGAAAGCGGAAAGGGCTTTCAAGATCCGGGAGAAGCGGATTTTAATAACAAACTTGTAGATGCTCTTTTTACTGGGTTTCTTGCCGTGGTTGGAGAAGTATTCCCATTTATTGGTGGGTTGCAAGGTACAATAGTTGGTGGAATTGTAGGTGGCATTACATCCTCTGAAGTTACGGAACCTTATCATTATCGCGAAGGAAACTACACATATGAACGATATACATGGGAATCCACTACTCTAGAATGGACTAGGGAAGTGACAGTAAAGTACATTTATGAGATACGTGATTATGGACAAGGTATTGTTGATGTTGTATTTACCTATCATGACGGGGATATGTACGCGCAGCCATATAGATTGTTTATCGGTACACTAATAAAAAATGATTAGAGGGATAACATATGTGTAATCACAAGCCACGAATTCGTTTTCGCTCTTATTTTCGTTTATATAGACCATCAGTTTTTGTTTGTAGAAAATGTGGGATAGGTATAGTAGCTGTTCACGGTAAAATCAGGGAGATATTACAGACGTTTTTAGCTATATTGAGTTGTATACTATTCATACGGGTTAAATATACATTTATGGGATTCGTGGCTCAGCTCCTAATAATGATAATAATTGGTTGTTTAATCATAGTAACATATGAGTTCCTATACTATTACTTTATTTGCCGCTATGCACCTGCGAACGAGGATATGCGTGAATCAAAGAATAAATGGTGATTCTGATACAGGGGACGGTCTGAAAATGATACAGGGGACAAAATGATACAGGGGACAGTTCTCTGTATCAACAAATACAGCAAATAGTAACGGATCGCACACAGGAACGGATCAAAAGTATAAAAAAGGCTATCACACTGGAATAAACCCAGTATGACAGCCTTTTTGCTTGCTTACCTTCTTCACGATCACCGGGAGAGCTTCGGCCAGAGCTATAGCTATGACGGGGGACGAACTCAGGGGACGGTTCTCTGAGTTAACAGAACGATGAGAAAAAGGGGTACATAGGGATGGATCAAAAGTATAGCAAAAAGGCTATCACACTGGAATAAACCCAGTATGACAGCCTTTTTGCTTACTTAACTTCTCTACGATCGGCGACTATCGCCTACCGGCTGTGGATCCGTCGGAATATTCGAACAAGACGCTCAGGGCGCTCGAGTGATAAAGGGGACGGTTCGTGTGAAAACAATCTAACACTAACGCAAAGCGAACAAACCTCTTACAGAATGCAACAAGTGGGCTAAGGAAGTATGAGATCGAGGTTAATAGATGAAGGCAGTATCATCGCGAAGGAGCGCGTAAATCGTAGTAAGGATTTTACGCGCTACAGCGATGATAGCCGTCTTCTCACCGAGTCTGCCTTTACGAGACCAAAACCAATCACGAAAACGGTTATTTCTGCTTTTTACGGCAACCCACGCCACCTGACAGAGAATAGGCTTAAGATAAGGATTACCGGGCAAGATTTTACGAGACTTGATCTTGCCGGCGCTCTCGTCGTTTCTTGGCGAAACGCCCGCCCACTTACAAAACCTGGAGGAAGTCTCGAAACACTTAAAAGGAGCCTCGCCGATTTCCGCGAGGATGAGGAGAGCGGAAACAACATCAATGCCAGGGATAGAGTCAAGCAAATCCAACTGGCGCTTATAAGGAGAGGCGATCTCTTTCATGAGCGCGACAGCTCATCCGTTTTGGCACAGGCGTCACGGTAGTTTTTGAGCAAGAGCGAAAGCAACTGACGCTCCATAGGGATCAAGGAACCGGACATTGCGTAATGAATCTCAAGGGCAGTGTGCTTGGTGCGCCCCCGAAGGCACCTGTCGACATCGTTCACGGACAAAGAGCCTTTTAAGGCTAATTTATCTAAAATGTTTAGTCCGCTTACACTTGTGATGTCGGAGAGAACGGAGGAGAGCTTCAAGCCATGCGCGCTGAGAAACTTATGAATCCGATTGATAAACCGGCTCTTTTCCGATACGCAATTCCGGTAGAGTCTTGACACCTCCCGGAGCGTTGTGATATCGTGGTTCGGGATAAAACTCGGGTTGAGCATGCCATGCCGCAAAAGCCTTGCGATCCACTTGGCATCCTCGGGGTCGTTTTTTCGTCCGGGTAAAGTACGCATGTGCTGGGCGTTGGCGACAATCAAGCTTTCCGAGCGTATGCAATGTTTCTTAATTGCCTCGTAGACCGGCCTCCAATATACGCCGGTACTCTCCATTGCAACATGGAAACATTCATGCTCGTTAAGCCATTCTGCGAAGGCGATGAGGTCGGCAGGATACGTACTGAATTGCCTTCGCAGTACCCTGGCTTCCTCATTTGCGGGCCCTTCCAGTATGCACGCCTCGATCATTTCGTCGTGCACGTCAACCCCGCAGCAGCAGGTTAGTAATACATCGATAACTGATCACTCCTCTCTTTTTTAGCGGGAGTGACCGTCTGATTACTTAATAGTTTCGTGTCCGCTTTTTCAGCATCTCTGTGTGCTCAAAGACGGTCCGGTCATGTTCTATAACTTTTTGATTAAACCGTCCCTCGACCTCCGTTCCCGCTTGACTCTATCTTACCATATTTTTCATCCCCTCTGTGTGCTCGCTCGCGGGCATGGGTGTTCTTTGAGTTTTCGAATTAGCAAGAATGATACAGGGGACGGTTCCCTGAGTTTTCCAATTAAGCAAGTAAAAAGGCTGCCAAACTGGGTTTTTTTCCAGTGTGGTGGCCTTTTTAACGCTTTTTATCAGTCCCGTGTGCGATTACAGAGTCACCACGTACTCTGATTCTTTCCAACTCAGAGAACCGTCCCCTGAGTTCGGCAAGGTCGTACAATATAGCTACGACGCGTGGGGCAAGCCGACAGGCACGACGCCAACAGCGAACGGCACGACGACGACGCTGGCCGAAGCGCAAAACCTCGCGACGCTGAACCCGTTCAGGTACCGGGGGTATGTCTGGGATGAAGAGACCGGGCTTTACTATCTGAGGAGCAGGTATTATAATCCTGAGTGGGGGATGAATCTTGAATGCGGAGCGGTGGTCTGATCATAATCTGTAGGGAAAGTTCTAAATCATAATTTATTTATGTATTGTAATAATCATCCCATTAAATCACGAGATAAAAATGGCGCTAAGAGTGAGGATGATTATATAATAAATGAAACTAAGGAAGATAGAGCCAACTTTAAATACGTGAACTATTATGTATGCCATGTTTTAGGACTTGATCTAAATCATACTGTAAATATAATGGGAAAAACGAAAAAGAAAATTACAGCTAAAGATCAATTTATTGATGGAATTAAAGATATGATCGATTTGGCAGTCACTGCAAAATTCTTTGGATTTTCGAATCATCGACTTCTGTTTTTGAATTAAGGCAGATTTTAAAATCAGCATTAAGTCCTGGGAAGGGTGAATATGAAGGGGTGACCGTTAGTGTAACATATGAATATTCGGGGTTTTCAATGGCTAAGTTAGATCAGTCTCCAACTAATACCTATAATATAAGGAGGACAACAGAAATGACAGTATACTATGATCCATTTGAAGATAGCTATTTTGTTGATGATGTCAAACATTATGATGAGGTAGTTATAGAAGGATGACTTAGAGCTTGTCTTTTGTGATGATAAAATTAGTATAATAAAGATTAAGACAGGGACAGATATGAGCAGAAAAAAGAGCTGTTTGATAAATATACTTTCGTTCCATTGTGGCAAATATTTCCCGCTTTCTATAAAAAATGAAATGGATAATAACCCTGTTCGAAATGGAATGCAAATTCTATTTTATTTGTTAGCAATATCAGAGTTTATTATCTTATGGATGCTCTATGCGCTTTTATCTTCACAGAGACGAATAATAAACCTTGTATTATCCATAGCGGTCATTATGATCTGGTATTTAGTGGTCAAAATAAATGGATATATAATTTATAATCACGAAGTAAAAAGGTTAAGTATTCAAAATGATGAGGACGAGAACTCAGGGGATGGTTCGAGACCACTGAAAAAGTCGAGGAAGGAAAAGAAAAGCTAACCAAGGAATGGTAAAATAAAGATGCGAAACTTACATTTACCGAGGAGGTTAGCTTTTCCACATGTTAAGAGAAACCAAGAAAAGACAACTCAGTTTCTAAAGTGAATTATATCATAAAATACCGAAAAAGCATATTCTAAGGCGAATAAATGAAGCGAGGGGAACTCAGTCGGCAGCTCAGGGGACGGTTCTCTGAGTTGACAGTACAGAGAGAAAAAGACGGAACTCAGGGCGGAACTCAGGGGACGGTTCTCTGAGTTGGCGGTACGGTGAGAAAAAGGGGAACATAGGGACGGATCAAAAGTGTTGCAAAAAGGCTATCACACTGGAATAAACCCAGTATGACAGCCTTTTTGCTTGCTTAACTTCTCCACAGACGGAACTCAGGGGACGGTTCTCTGAGTTGGCGGTACGGTGAGAAAAAGGGGAACATAGGGACGGATCAAAAGTGTTGCAAAAAGGCTATCACACTGGAATAAACCCAGTATGACAGCCTTTTTGCTTGCTTAACTTCTCCACAAGTACGGGCGCTTGGACGAGTTCGTGGAACGCACAAACAGCGGCAGCTACTCGACGGACTATACTGCGGGGAACTCAGGGGACGGTTCTCTGAGTTGACTGTACAGCGAGAAAAAGGGGAACATAGGGACGGATCAAAAGTGTTGCAAAAAGGCTATCACACTGGAATAAACCCAGTTTGACAGCCTTTTTGCTTGCTTAACTTCTCCACAGCCATCACAACCTGACGAAGTACCGGAAGGCGGGCCGAGGGAAAGGCGAGGACTACACGCTGGGGTATGGAAAAGCATCGTTAAAGGATCAGCATTTGCTGAGGGAGGTCACGACGCCGGAGGGGATGCAACAGCTATTCAGCTACGACGATTACGGCAACCCGCTGACGGCGAGGACGAAGACGAAGAACAAGAGCCTGTTCATCAAGACGGCGACGGAGTATGACACGAAAGGAAACTACGCGAAGAAGAAGACGGACGCGCGGGGAAAGACGCTGACGCTGAACGTGGACGCGAACACGGGGCGGCTAAACAGCGCGACGGACGCGAAGAACACGAAGGTAAATTACGCGTACGACGATCTGGGACGGTTGACGGAAGCGAAGGTGGGCACAATACGACCTCGGCATCCGCGGGAGACGTGGTGTACACGTTCGTGTACGACGCGCTGGGCGCGGTGACGGAGGTAAAGGTCGGGAACCAATCCCTCTCGCAGAACCGGACAAACTCAGGGGACGGTTCTCTGAGTTAACAGAACGATGAGAAAAAGGGGTACATAGGGACGGATCAAAAGTATAACAAAAAGGCTATCACACTGGAATAAACCCAGTATGACAGCCTTTTTGCTTACTTAACTTCTCTACGATCGGCGACTATCGCCTACCGGCTGTGGATCCGTCGGAATATTCGAACAAGACGCTCAGGGCGCTCGAAGGGATGCCCGATACGGTCGTGGACGGTTCGGGCCGGGTGACGCGATTTGAGTATGAGAACGGGCTTTTGAAACGGATCATCCGCCCCGACATCGGGACTGCGGAGAAGACGGTGACCTTCCTTTACAACGAGAGTGATAAAGGGGACGGTTCGTGTGAAAACAATCTAACACTAACGCAAAGCGAACAAACCTCTTACAGAATGCAACAAGTGGGCTAAGGAAGTATGAGATCGAGGTTAATAGATGAAGGCAGTATCATCGCGAAGGAGCGCATAAATCGTAGTAAGGATTTTACGCGCTACAGCGATGATAGCCGTCTTCTCACCGAGTCTGCCTTTACGAGACCAAAACCAATCACGAAAACGGTTATTTCTGCTTTTTACGGCAACCCACGCCACCTGACAGAGAATAGGCTTAAGATAAGGATTACCGGGCAAGATTTTACGAGACTTGATCTTGCCGGCGCTCTCGTCGTTTCTTGGCGAAACGCCCGCCCACTTACAAAACCTGGAGGAAGTCTCGAAACACTTAAAAGGAGCCTCGCCGATTTCCGCGAGGATGAGGAGAGCGGAAACAACATCAATGCCAGGGATAGAGTCAAGCAAATCCAACTGGCGCTTATAAGGAGAGGCGATCTCTTTCATGAGCGCGACAGCTTCATCCGTTTTGGCACAGGCGTCACGGTAGTTTTTGAGCAAGAGCGAAAGCAACTGACGCTCCATAGGGATCAAGGAACCGGACATTGCGTAATGAATCTCAAGGGCAGTGTGCTTGGTGCGCCCCCGAAGGCACCTGTCGACATCGTTCACGGACAAAGAGCCTTTTAAGGCTAATTTATCTAAAATGTTTAGTCCGCTTACACTTGTGATGTCGGAGAGAACGGAGGAGAGCTTCAAGCCATGCGCGCTGAGAAACTTATGAATCCGATTGATAAACCGGCTCTTTTCCGATACGCAATTCCGGTAGAGTCTTGACACCTCCCGGAGCGTTGTGATATCGTGGTTCGGGATAAAACTCGGGTTGAGCATGCCATGCCGCAAAAGCCTTGCGATCCACTTGGCATCCTCGGGGTCGTTTTTTCGTCCGGGTAAAGTACGCATGTGCTGGGCGTTGGCGACAATCAAGCTTTCCGAGCGTATGCAATGTTTCTTAATTGCCTCGTAGACCGGCCTCCAATATACGCCGGTACTCTCCATTGCAACATGGAAACATTCATGCTCGTTAAGCCATTCTGCGAAGGCGATGAGGTCGGCAGGATACGTACTGAATTGCCTTCGCAGTACCCTGGCTTCCTCATTTGCGGGCCCTTCCAGTATGCACGCCTCGATCATTTCGTCGTGCACGTCAACCCCGCAGCAGCAGGTTAGTAATACATCGATAACTGATCACTCCTCTCTTTTTTAGCGGGAGTGACCGTCTGATTACTTAATAGTTTCGTGTCCGCTTTTTCAGCATCTCTGTGTGCTCAAAGACGGTCCGGTCATGTTCTATAACTTTTTGATTAAACCGTCCCTCGACCTCCGTTCCCGCTTGACTCTATCTTACCATATTTTTCATCCCCTCTGTGTGCTCGCTCGCGGGCATGGGTGTTCTTTGAGTTTTCGAATTAGCAAGAATGATACAGGGGACGGTTCCCTGAGTTTTCCAATTAAGCAAGTAAAAAGGCTGCCAAACTGGGTTTTTTTCCAGTGTGGTGGCCTTTTTAACGCTTTTTATCAGTCCCGTGTGCGATTACAGAGTCACCACGTACTCTGATTCTTTCCAACTCAGAGAACCGTCCCCTGAGTTCGCGTCCAGAGAACCGTCCCCTGAGTTCGCGTCGAGAACACCCATGCCCGCGAGCGAGCACACAGAGGGGATGAAAAATATGGTAAGATAGAGTCAAGCGGGAACGGAGGTCGAGGGACGGTTTAATCAAAAAGTTATAGAACATGACCGGACCGTCTTTGAGCACACAGAGATGCTGAAAAAGCGGACACGAAACTATTAAGTAATCAGACGGTCACTCCCGCTAAAAAAAGAGAGGAGTGATCAGTTATCGATGTATTACTAACCTGCTGCTGCGGGGTTGACGTGCACGACGAAATGATCGAGGCGTGCATACTGGAAGGGCCCGCAAATGAGGAAGCCAGGGTACTGCGAAGGCAATTCAGTACGTATCCTGCCGACCTGATCGCCTTCGCAGAATGGCTTAACGAGCATGAATGTTTCCATGTTGCAATGGAGAGTACCGGCGTATATTGGAGGCCGGTCTACGAGGCAATTAAGAAACATTGCATACGCTCGGAAAGCTTGATTGTCGCCAACGCCCAGCACATGCGTACTTTACCCGGACGAAAAAACGACCCCGAGGATGCCAAGTGGATCGCAAGGCTTTTGCGGCATGGCATGCTCAACCCGAGTTTTATCCCGAACCACGATATCACAACGCTCCGGGAGGTGTCAAGACTCTACCGGAATTGCGTATCGGAAAAGAGCCGGTTTATCAATCGGATTCATAAGTTTCTCAGCGCGCATGGCTTGAAGCTCTCCTCCGTTCTCTCCGACATCACAAGTGTAAGCGGACTAAACATTTTAGATAAATTAGCCTTAAAAGGCTCTTTGTCCGTGAACGATGTCGACAGGTGCCTTCGGGGGCGCACCAAGCACACTGCCCTTGAGATTCATTACGCAATGTCCGGTTCCTTGATCCCTATGGAGCGTCAGTTGCTTTCGCTCTTGCTCAAAAACTACCGTGACGCCTGTGCCAAAACGGATGAAGCTGTCGCGCTCATGAAAGAGATCGCCTCTCCTTATAAGCGCCAGTTGGATTTGCTTGACTCTATCCCTGGCATTGATGTTGTTTCCGCTCTCCTCATCCTCGCGGAAATCGGCGAGGCTCCTTTTAAGTGTTTCGAGACTTCCTCCAGGTTTTGTAAGTGGGCGGGCGTTTCGCCAAGAAACGACGAGAGCGCCGGCAAGATCAAGTCTCGTAAAATCTTGCCCGGTAATCCTTATCTTAAGCCTATTCTCTGTCAGGTGGCGTGGGTTGCCGTAAAAAGCAGAAATAACCGTTTTCGTGATTGGTTTGGTCTCGTAAAGGCAGACTCGGTGAGAAGACGGCTATCATCGCTGTAGCGCGTAAAATCCTTACTACGATTTATGCGCTCCTTCGCGATGATACTGCCTTCATCTATTAACCTCGATCTCATACTTCCTTAGCCCACTTGTTGCATTCTGTAAGAGGTTTGTTCGCTTTGCGTTAGTGTTAGATTGTTTTCACACGAACCGTCCCCTGAGTTCGCGTCCCCTGAGTTCGGCGTCCCCTGAGTTCGGCCCGTCGGGGAAAAAGGACGATGTGTTTGCGGTCGGCGGCTGGGCGAAGGCGAACGCGATGCCGAACTCGCAGGGGGATATCCGGGCGTTCCGCGTGGCGATGCAGTTCTACTGCAAGAGCGGCGGGAAGTACAAGTGGGAGAACGCGCGGGAAGGGAAGAAGCACTTCCTTTCGTCGAGCGGGGAATGGCAATCGACAGGTGGCGCGGTGGCCGCGCCGAAGGATTACGCGCAGGTGCGGGTGTGCGCGGTGTACAAGGGGCAGCCGAACCCCGGCTGGTTCACGCACCTATATCTGCACCGGGAGAGCTTCGGCCAGAGCTATAGCTATGACGGGAACAAGAATCTGGTGGCGGCGCAGAACCTGTCGGAGATGAAGTCGAACCTTCAATACGACAGCCATCACAACATGACGAAGTACCGGAAGGCGGGCCGTGGAAAGGGCGAGGACTACACACTGGGGTACGGAAAGTCGAGCCAAAAGGATCAACATCTGCTCCGTGACATCACGACGCCGGAGGGGATGCAACAGCTATTCAGCTACGACGATTACGGCAACCCGCTCACGGCGAGAACGAAGACGAAGAACAAGAGCCTGTTTATCAAGACGGCGACGGAGTACGACACGAAAGGGAACTACGCGAAGAAGAAGACGGACGCGCGGGGGAAGACGCTGACGCTGAACGTGGACGCGAACACGGGGCGGCTAAACAGCGCGACGGACGCGAAGAACACGAAGGTAAATTATGCATACGACGATCTGGGGCGGTTGACAAAAGCAAACGTGGGTGAATTGTACGTGAATTCGTACGGATATACGGAGAACCGGCTGACGGAGATTCGGCATAATACGACCTCTGCAGCTGCGGGAGACGTGGTGTACACGTTCGTGTACGACGCGCTAGGCGCGGTGACGGAAGTAAAGGTCGGGAACCAATCCCTTTCGCAGAACCGGTATAGCAATGACCGGTATCACCTGCTGACGGAATCGGAGTATATGACGACGGCGGTCAGCGCGAACAACGCAAAAGTGCAGTTCGAGTACGACGAATTCAACCGGCCGACGGTGACGAGGTACGGGAATACGACATACGCGTACGAGTACGGCGCGAACGGGCAGGTGTCGA
>JAVIWB010001073.1:0-10227 GCA_031893035.1 Dermolepida albohirtum
GCTGACTTTCAAAAGTGATTGTTTTTTAGGTGTGTACTTATAGATTGTGACACGACTGTTACGCTGCTTCAAACCAGAACATTGTATCTCTTCTCGTTCCGAAGTTATTAGCAACCTTAGAACGCCATAAGACAGAGCTCACATGTAGCGTTAGGCGGAAACTGACTTTCAAAAGTGATTGTTTTTTAGGTGTGTACTTATAGATTGTGACACGACTGTTACGCTGCTTCAAACCAGAACATTGTATCTCTTCTCGTTCCGAAGTTATTAGCAACCTTAGAACGCCATAAGACAGAGCTCACATGTAGCGTTAGGCGGAAACTGACTTTCAAAAGTGATTGTTTTTTAGGTGTGTACTTATAGATTGTGACACGACTGTTACGCTGCTTCAAACCAGAACATTGTATCTCTTCTCGTTCCGAAGTTATTAGCAACCTTAGAACGCCATAAGACAGAGCTCACATGTAGCGTTAGGCGGAAACTGACTTTCAAAAGTGATTGTTTTTTAGGTGTGTACTTATAGATTGTGACACGACTGTTACGCTGCTTCAAACCAGAACATTGTATCTCTTCTCGTTCCGAAGTTATTAGCAACCTTAGAACGCCATAAGACAGAGCTCACATGTAGCGTTAGGCGGAAACTGACTTTCAAAAGTGATTGTTTTTTAGGTGTGTACTTATAGATTGTGACACGACTGTTACGCTGCTTCAAACCAGAACATTGTATCTCTTCTCGTTCCGAAGTTATTAGCAACCTTAGAACGCCATAAGACAGAGCTCACATGTAGCGTTAGGCGGAAACTGACTTTCAAAAGTGATTGTTTTTTAGGTGTGTACTTATAGATTGTGACACGACTGTTACGCTGCTTCAAACCAGAACATTGTATCTCTTCTCGTTCCGAAGTTATTAGCAACCTTAGAACGCCATAAGACAGAGCTCACATGTAGCGTTAGGCGGAAACTGACTTTCAAAAGTGATTGTTTTTTAGGTGTGTACTTATAGATTGTGACACGACTGTTACGCTGCTTCAAACCAGAACATTGTATCTCTTCTCGTTCCGAAGTTATTAGCAACCTTAGAACGCCATAAGACAGAGCTCACATGTAGCGTTAGGCGGAAACTGACTTTCAAAAGTGATTGTTTTTTAGGTGTGTACTTATAGATTGTGACACGACTGTTACGCTGCTTCAAACCAGAACATTGTATCTCTTCTCGTTCCGAAGTTATTAGCAACCTTAGAACGCCATAAGACAGAGCTCACATGTAGCGTTAGGCGGAAACTGACTTTCAAAAGTGATTGTTTTTTAGGTGTGTACTTATAGATTGTGACACGACTGTTACGCTGCTTCAAACCAGAACATTGTATCTCTTCTCGTTCCGAAGTTATTAGCAACCTTAGAACGCCATAAGACAGAGCTCACATGTAGCGTTAGGCGGAAACTGACTTTCAAAAGTGATTGTTTTTTAGGTGTGTACTTATAGATTGTGACACGACTGTTACGCTGCTTCAAACCAGAACATTGTATCTCTTCTCGTTCCGAAGTTATTAGCAACCTTAGAACGCCATAAGACAGAGCTCACATGTAGCGTTAGGCGGAAACTGACTTTCAAAAGTGATTGTTTTTTAGGTGTGTACTTATAGATTGTGACACGACTGTTACGCTGCTTCAAACCAGAACATTGTATCTCTTCTCGTTCCGAAGTTATTAGCAACCTTAGAACGCCATAAGACAGAGCTCACATGTAGCGTTAGGCGGAAACTGACTTTCAAAAGTGATTGTTTTTTAGGTGTGTACTTATAGATTGTGACACGACTGTTACGCTGCTTCAAACCAGAACATTGTATCTCTTCTCGTTCCGAAGTTATTAGCAACCTTAGAACGCCATAAGACAGAGCTCACATGTAGCGTTAGGCGGAAACTGACTTTCAAAAGTGATTGTTTTTTAGGTGTGTACTTATAGATTGTGACACGACTGTTACGCTGCTTCAAACCAGAACATTGTATCTCTTCTCGTTCCGAAGTTATTAGCAACCTTAGAACGCCATAAGACAGAGCTCACATGTAGCGTTAGGCGGAAACTGACTTTCAAAAGTGATTGTTTTTTAGGTGTGTACTTATAGATTGTGACACGACTGTTACGCTGCTTCAAACCAGAACATTGTATCTCTTCTCGTTCCGAAGTTATTAGCAACCTTAGAACGCCATAAGACAGAGCTCACATGTAGCGTTAGGCGGAAACTGACTTTCAAAAGTGATTGTTTTTTAGGTGTGTACTTATAGATTGTGACACGACTGTTACGCTGCTTCAAACCAGAACATTGTATCTCTTCTCGTTCCGAAGTTATTAGCAACCTTAGAACGCCATAAGACAGAGCTCACATGTAGCGTTAGGCGGAAACTGACTTTCAAAAGTGATTGTTTTTTAGGTGTGTACTTATAGATTGTGACACGACTGTTACGCTGCTTCAAACCAGAACATTGTATCTCTTCTCGTTCCGAAGTTATTAGCAACCTTAGAACGCCATAAGACAGAGCTCACATGTAGCGTTAGGCGGAAACTGACTTTCAAAAGTGATTGTTTTTTAGGTGTGTACTTATAGATTGTGACACGACTGTTACGCTGCTTCAAACCAGAACATTGTATCTCTTCTCGTTCCGAAGTTATTAGCAACCTTAGAACGCCATAAGACAGAGCTCACATGTAGCGTTAGGCGGAAACTGACTTTCAAAAGTGATTGTTTTTTAGGTGTGTACTTATAGATTGTGACACGACTGTTACGCTGCTTCAAACCAGAACATTGTATCTCTTCTCGTTCCGAAGTTATTAGCAACCTTAGAACGCCATAAGACAGAGCTCACATGTAGCGTTAGGCGGAAACTGACTTTCAAAAGTGATTGTTTTTTAGGTGTGTACTTATAGATTGTGACACGACTGTTACGCTGCTTCAAACCAGAACATTGTATCTCTTCTCGTTCCGAAGTTATTAGCGACCTTAGAACGCCATAAGACAGAGCTCACATGTAGCGTTAGGCGGAAACTGACTTTCAAAAGTGATTGTTTTTTAGGTGTGTACTTATAGATTGTGACACGACTGTTACGCTGCTTCAAACCAGAACATTGTATCTCTTCTCGTTCCGAAGTTATTAGCAACCTTAGAACGCCATAAGACAGAGCTCACATGTAGCGTTAGGCGGAAACTGACTTTCAAAAGTGATTGTTTTTTAGGTGTGTACTTATAGATTGTGACACGACTGTTACGCTGCTTCAAACCAGAACATTGTATCTCTTCTCGTTCCGAAGTTATTAGCAACCTTAGAACGCCATAAGACAGAGCTCACATGTAGCGTTAGGCGGAAACTGACTTTCAAAAGTGATTGTTTTTTAGGTGTGTACTTATAGATTGTGACACGACTGTTACGCTGCTTCAAACCAGAACATTGTATCTCTTCTCGTTCCGAAGTTATTAGCAACCTTAGAACGCCATAAGACAGAGCTCACATGTAGCGTTAGGCGGAAACTGACTTTCAAAAGTGATTGTTTTTTAGGTGTGTACTTATAGATTGTGACACGACTGTTACGCTGCTTCAAACCAGAACATTGTATCTCTTCTCGTTCCGAAGTTATTAGCAACCTTAGAACGCCATAAGACAGAGCTCACATGTAGCGTTAGGCGGAAACTGACTTTCAAAAGTGATTGTTTTTTAGGTGTGTACTTATAGATTGTGACACGACTGTTACGCTGCTTCAAACCAGAACATTGTATCTCTTCTCGTTCCGAAGTTATTAGCAACCTTAGAACGCCATAAGACAGAGCTCACATGTAGCGTTAGGCGGAAACTGACTTTCAAAAGTGATTGTTTTTTAGGTGTGTACTTATAGATTGTGACACGACTGTTACGCTGCTTCAAACCAGAACATTGTATCTCTTCTCGTTCCGAAGTTATTAGCAACCTTAGAACGCCATAAGACAGAGCTCACATGTAGCGTTAGGCGGAACCTTCAAAAGTGATTTTCGTTCCGAAGTTATTAGCAACCTTAGAACGCCATAAGACAGAGCTCACATGTAGCGTTAGGCGGAAACTGACTTTCAAAAGTGATTGTTTTTTAGGTGTGTACTTATAGATTGTGACACGACTGTTACGCTGCTTCAAACCAGAACATTGTATCTCTTCTCGTTCCGAAGTTATTAGCAACCTTAGAACGCCATAAGACAGAGCTCACATGTAGCGTTAGGCGGAAACTGACTTTCAAAAGTGATTGTTTTTTAGGTGTGTACTTATAGATTGTGACACGACTGTTACGCTGCTTCAAACCAGAACATTGTATCTCTTCTCGTTCCGAAGTTATTAGCAACCTTAGAACGCCATAAGACAGAGCTCACATGTAGCGTTAGGCGGAAACTGACTTTCAAAAGTGATTGTTTTTTAGGTGTGTACTTATAGATTGTGACACGACTGTTACGCTGCTTCAAACCAGAACATTGTATCTCTTCTCGTTCCGAAGTTATTAGCAACCTTAGAACGCCATAAGACAGAGCTCACATGTAGCGTTAGGCGGAAACTGACTTTCAAAAGTGATTGTTTTTTAGGTGTGTACTTATAGATTGTGACACGACTGTTACGCTGCTTCAAACCAGAACATTGTATCTCTTCTCGTTCCGAAGTTATTAGCAACCTTAGAACGCCATAAGACAGAGCTCACATGTAGCGTTAGGCGGAAACTGACTTTCAAAAGTGATTGTTTTTTAGGTGTGTACTTATAGATTGTGACACGACTGTTACGCTGCTTCAAACCAGAACATTGTATCTCTTCTCGTTCCGAAGTTATTAGCAACCTTAGAACGCCATAAGACAGAGCTCACATGTAGCGTTAGGCGGAAACTGACTTTCAAAAGTGATTGTTTTTTAGGTGTGTACTTATAGATTGTGACACGACTGTTACGCTGCTTCAAACCAGAACATTGTATCTCTTCTCGTTCCGAAGTTATTAGCAACCTTAGAACGCCATAAGACAGAGCTCACATGTAGCGTTAGGCGGAAACTGACTTTCAAAAGTGATTGTTTTTTAGGTGTGTACTTATAGATTGTGACACGACTGTTACGCTGCTTCAAACCAGAACATTGTATCTCTTCTCGTTCCGAAGTTATTAGCAACCTTAGAACGCCATAAGACAGAGCTCACATGTAGCGTTAGGCGGAAACTGACTTTCAAAAGTGATTGTTTTTTAGGTGTGTACTTATAGATTGTGACACGACTGTTACGCTGCTTCAAACCAGAACATTGTATCTCTTCTCGTTCCGAAGTTATTAGCAACCTTAGAACGCCATAAGACAGAGCTCACATGTAGCGTTAGGCGGAAACTGACTTTCAAAAGTGATTGTTTTTTAGGTGTGTACTTATAGATTGTGACACGACTGTTACGCTGCTTCAAACCAGAACATTGTATCTCTTCTCGTTCCGAAGTTATTAGCAACCTTAGAACGCCATAAGACAGAGCTCACATGTAGCGTTAGGCGGAAACTGACTTTCAAAAGTGATTGTTTTTTAGGTGTGTACTTATAGATTGTGACACGACTGTTACGCTGCTTCAAACCAGAACATTGTATCTCTTCTCGTTCCGAAGTTATTAGCAACCTTAGAACGCCATAAGACAGAGCTCACATGTAGCGTTAGGCGGAAACTGACTTTCAAAAGTGATTGTTTTTTAGGTGTGTACTTATAGATTGTGACACGACTGTTACGCTGCTTCAAACCAGAACATTGTATCTCTTCTCGTTCCGAAGTTATTAGCAACCTTAGAACGCCATAAGACAGAGCTCACATGTAGCGTTAGGCGGAAACTGACTTTCAAAAGTGATTGTTTTTTAGGTGTGTACTTATAGATTGTGACACGACTGTTACGCTGCTTCAAACCAGAACATTGTATCTCTTCGTTCCGAAGTTATTAGCAACCTTAGAACGCCATAAGACAGAGCTCACATGTAGCGTTAGGCGGAAACTGACTTTCAAAAGTGATTGTTTTTTAGGTGTGTACTTATAGATTGTGACACGACTGTTACGCTGCTTCAAACCAGAACATTGTATCTCTTCTCGTTCCGAAGTTATTAGCAACCTTAGAACGCCATAAGACAGAGCTCACATGTAGCGTTAGGCGGAAACTGACTTTCAAAAGTGATTGTTTTTTAGGTGTGTACTTATAGATTGTGACACGACTGTTACGCTGCTTCAAACCAGAACATTGTATCTCTTCTCGTTCCGAAGTTATTAGCAACCTTAGAACGCCATAAGACAGAGCTCACATGTAGCGTTAGGCGGAAACTGACTTTCAAAAGTGATTGTTTTTTAGGTGTGTACTTATAGATTGTGACACGACTGTTACGCTGCTTCAAACCAGAACATTGTATCTCTTCTCGTTCCGAAGTTATTAGCAACCTTAGAACGCCATAAGACAGAGCTCACATGTAGCGTTAGGCGGAAACTGACTTTCAAAAGTGATTGTTTTTTAGGTGTGTACTTATAGATTGTGACACGACTGTTACGCTGCTTCAAACCAGAACATTGTATCTCTTCTCGTTCCGAAGTTATTAGCAACCTTAGAACGCCATAAGACAGAGCTCACATGTAGCGTTAGGCGGAAACTGACTTTCAAAAGTGATTGTTTTTTAGGTGTGTACTTATAGATTGTGACACGACTGTTACGCTGCTTCAAACCAGAACATTGTATCTCTTCTCGTTCCGAAGTTATTAACAACCTTAGAACGCCATAAGACAGAGCTCACATGTAGCGTTAGGCGGAAACTGACTTTCAAAAGTGATTGTTTTTTAGGTGTGTACTTATAGATTGTGACACGACTGTTACGCTGCTTCAAACCAGAACATTGTATCTCTTCTCGTTCCGAAGTTATTAGCAACCTTAGAACGCCATAAGACAGAGCTCACATGTAGCGTTAGGCGGAAACTGACTTTCAAAAGTGATTGTTTTTTAGGTGTGTACTTATAGATTGTGACACGACTGTTACGCTGCTTCAAACCAGAACATTGTATCTCTTCTCGTTCCGAAGTTATTAGCAACCTTAGAACGCCATAAGACAGAGCTCACATGTAGCGTTAGGCGGAACTGTTACGCTGCTTCAAACCAGAACATTGTATCTCTTCTCGTTCCGAAGTTATTAGCAACCTTAGAACGCCATAAGACAGAGCTCACATGTAGCGTTAGGCGGAAACTGACTTTCAAAAGTGATTGTTTTTTAGGTGTGTACTTATAGATTGTGACACGACTGTTACGCTGCTTCAAACCAGAACATTGTATCTCTTCTCGTTCCGAAGTTATTAGCAACCTTAGAACGCCATAAGACAGAGCTCACATGTAGCGTTAGGCGGAAACTGACTTTCAAAAGTGATTGTTTTTTAGGTGTGTACTTATAGATTGTGACACGACTGTTACGCTGCTTCAAACCAGAACATTGTATCTCTTCTCGTTCCGAAGTTATTAGCAACCTTAGAACGCCATAAGACAGAGCTCACATGTAGCGTTAGGCGGAAACTGACTTTCAAAAGTGATTGTTTTTTAGGTGTGTACTTATAGATTGTGACACGACTGTTACGCTGCTTCAAACCAGAACATTGTATCTCTTCTCGTTCCGAAGTTATTAGCAACCTTAGAACGCCATAAGACAGAGCTCACATGTAGCGTTAGGCGGAAACTGACTTTCAAAAGTGATTGTTTTTTAGGTGTGTACTTATAGATTGTGACACGACTGTTACGCTGCTTCAAACCAGAACATTGTATCTCTTCTCGTTCCGAAGTTATTAGCAACCTTAGAACGCCATAAGACAGAGCTCACATGTAGCGTTAGGCGGAAACTGACTTTCAAAAGTGATTGTTTTTTAGGTGTGTACTTATAGATTGTGACACGACTGTTACGCTGCTTCAAACCAGAACATTGTATCTCTTCTCGTTCCGAAGTTATTAGCAACCTTAGAACGCCATAAGACAGAGCTCACATGTAGCGTTAGGCGGAAACTGACTTTCAAAAGTGATTGTTTTTTAGGTGTGTACTTATAGATTGTGACACGACTGTTACGCTGCTTCAAACCAGAACATTGTATCTCTTCTCGTTCCGAAGTTATTAGCAACCTTAGAACGCCATAAGACAGAGCTCACATGTAGCGTTAGGCGGAAACTGACTTTCAAAAGTGATTGTTTTTTAGGTGTGTACTTATAGATTGTGACACGACTGTTACGCTGCTTCAAACCAGAACATTGTATCTCTTCTCGTTCCGAAGTTATTAGCAACCTTAGAACGCCATAAGACAGAGCTCACATGTAGCGTTAGGCGGAAACTGACTTTCAAAAGTGATTGTTTTTTAGGTGTGTACTTATAGATTGTGACACGACTGTTACGCTGCTTCAAACCAGAACATTGTATCTCTTCTCGTTCCGAAGTTATTAGCAACCTTAGAACGCCATAAGACAGAGCTCACATGTAGCGTTAGGCGGAAACTGACTTTCAAAAGTGATTGTTTTTTAGGTGTGTACTTATAGATTGTGACACGACTGTTACGCTGCTTCAAACCAGAACATTGTATCTCTTCTCGTTCCGAAGTTATTAGCAACCTTAGAACGCCATAAGACAGAGCTCACATGTAGCGTTAGGCGGAAACTGACTTTCAAAAGTGATTGTTTTTTAGGTGTGTACTTATAGATTGTGACACGACTGTTACGCTGCTTCAAACCAGAACATTGTATCTCTTCTCGTTCCGAAGTTATTAGCAACCTTAGAACGCCATAAGACAGAGCTCACATGTAGCGTTAGGCGGAAACTGACTTTCAAAAGTGATTGTTTTTTAGGTGTGTACTTATAGATTGTGACACGACTGTTACGCTGCTTCAAACCAGAACATTGTATCTCTTCTCGTTCCGAAGTTATTAGCAACCTTAGAACGCCATAAGACAGAGCTCACATGTAGCGTTAGGCGGAAACTGACTTTCAAAAGTGATTGTTTTTTAGGTGTGTACTTATAGATTGTGACACGACTGTTACGCTGCTTCAAACCAGAACATTGTATCTCTTCTCGTTCCGAAGTTATTAGCAACCTTAGAACGCCATAAGACAGAGCTCACATGTAGCGTTAGGCGGAAACTGACTTTCAAAAGTGATTGTTTTTTAGGTGTGTACTTATAGATTGTGACACGACTGTTACGCTGCTTCAAACCAGAACATTGTATCTCTTCTCGTTCCGAAGTTATTAGCAACCTTAGAACGCCATAAGACAGAGCTCACATGTAGCGTTAGGCGGAAACTGACTTTCAAAAGTGATTGTTTTTTAGGTGTGTACTTATAGATTGTGACACGACTGTTACGCTGCTTCAAACCAGAACATTGTATCTCTTCTCGTTCCGAAGTTATTAGCAACCTTAGAACGCCATAAGACAGAGCTCACATGTAGCGTTAGGCGGAAACTGACTTTCAAAAGTGATTGTTTTTTAGGTGTGTACTTATAGATTGTGACACGACTGTTACGCTGCTTCAAACCAGAACATTGTATCTCTTCTCGTTCCGAAGTTATTAGCAACCTTAGAACGCCATAAGACAGAGCTCACATGTAGCGTTAGGCGGAAACTGACTTTCAAAAGTGATTGTTTTTTAGGTGTGTACTTATAGATTGTGACACGACTGTTACGCTGCTTCAAACCAGAACATTGTATCTCTTCTCGTTCCGAAGTTATTAGCAACCTTAGAACGCCATAAGACAGAGCTCACATGTAGCGTTAGGCGGAAACTGACTTTCAAAAGTGATTGTTTTTTAGGTGTGTACTTATAGATTGTGACACGACTGTTACGCTGCTTCAAACCAGAACATTGTATCTCTTCTCGTTCCGAAGTTATTAGCAACCTTAGAACGCCATAAGACAGAGCTCACATGTAGCGTTAGGCGGAAACTGACTTTCAAAAGTGATTGTTTTTTAGGTGTGTACTTATAGATTGTGACACGACTGTTACGCTGCTTCAAACCAGAACATTGTATCTCTTCTCGTTCCGAAGTTATTAGCAACCTTAGAACGCCATAAGACAGAGCTCACATGTAGCGTTAGGCGGAAACTGACTTTCAAAAGTGATTGTTTTTTAGGTGTGTACTTATAGATTGTGACACGACTGTTACGCTGCTTCAAACCAGAACATTGTATCTCGTCTAAGTTATTAGCGTTCCGAAGTTATTAG
>JAVIWB010001074.1:0-10147 GCA_031893035.1 Dermolepida albohirtum
TGTTGATGAAGTTCCCATTTTGGAAACAATAGGTACGAACGCTCGTTTACAATGTAAAGCTGGATCAAGCCTATTGACGCCAGTTTAAAGAATCGCATTTCTTATATTCTGGTTAGTAATTCCCTGCTTAGTGACAAACAATTTTGATTTCAGGAAGGCCGGTCTTGCGTCCAGCCTTCCATAGTCGTCGCAATTTACAATCAATCTATAAAATATTGTTTCCTCAAAAGGTTTTAATTGATCCAAATCCTCGCTACAACAAATGCTTTCTTTTATAATTCTGTTCGGCAAATTATCACATCCTTGACAGAATCAGATCAAAATGGTAAATCATCATCATTAATCGTTTCATCTATTGCATGAAAACCACTATTTGATTGAGAGTCTAATGGTATATTTTCTTGCTTTTTCTCACCCGTAAATTCGAAATCATCAATAATGACATCTGTTGTATATACTTTTTTGCCTTCTTTGTTGTCATAACTTCCCGTCTGAATACGTCCGCGAACTAAAATCAATCTGCCTTTGCTGAAATATTTTGCAATATTTTCCGCTGTTTTTCCAAATGCTTTCACGTTAATAAAATCAGTTTCACCCTTCTTATATTTTCTGCCTACAGCCAAATTATTTGACAATATCGCCATAGGTTCAGTCCCTTGCGAATATCTCATGTCGTGCTCGCGGGTAAACCGTCCGCACAAAATAACATTATTCATTTTTCGCACTCCTTAATGGTAATTTCTATCCTTGGATTACTTGCATCAACGTCGAAAACGTCTCCGAATCCCTCGATTTCTGCCCATCCATCATTATGTATAATTTTGTTTTTTACAAGGGCATCAAAAATAAACTTTTTCGCAAACGAGATATTGTCTTTATCTCGTTTGCGATTTGGTTCTACCCAAACAAACTCCACCTTAATAGGCTTTGTTATCCTGACGTCTCGTAGCTGTTTTTTGATGAATACGGTG
The DNA here is from genome assembly GCA_031893035.1 of Dermolepida albohirtum. Lineage (NCBI taxonomy): Eukaryota > Metazoa > Arthropoda > Insecta > Coleoptera > Scarabaeidae > Dermolepida > Dermolepida albohirtum. The sequence continues at coordinate 972 of JAVIWB010001074.1, forward strand.
ATATATTTTTCGGATTGACGCTTCAACTCCGCACCGCGAAATTTGCTGATATTAAGCTGCTCTATGTAATCGTTCAAATTGGGCAATGTACCATCGATAATCAGTTTGTAATCCATACGCCCTTTATCCTTTCATTGCTTATAGCGCCGTAACGATCAATTCGTCATCATCCGTCGTGCGCGTCGCTATAAATTGCAGACCTTTTTCGCGGCATTTTTCGTACAACATTTCGCGGTTCTTTGTTGATAGGTTTTCTGTGCCATCAATCAATATGATCCGTAATCCGCTTGGCTTATTAATTGCTACATCAATGCATAGTTGGAGCTGTTCTCCTTCCGATAAATTGCTGATCGGCAACTCATTAACCAATGGTATGCCATCTTTTACGCTCAAACCCTTGATCGGAATTTTGGCCGTTCTCAATATTTCGCTAGGCAATTCCCGTGCTAATTCGATTTTTCGAGTCAGAGCATCGCTTTGAGTGGTTAGCTCTTCATGTTCATCCTTGACTTTTAATAGACGCTTGTATTCGTTTAGATGTAATTTCATCTGCTCGGCTATATCTATTTCATCCTGCAATGGGGTTACATCTTGCAGCTCCTTGTTCATGTATTTCTCGGCGATCTTGATGTCGCCATCTAGCTTAGCAACCTGTTCGCGATATTCGGCTTCAGCAAGCTCTTTTTTGATCTTTAATTTATCGTCCAGTGTTAAAAGCTTATCTTCCTCCGCTTTTATCTCGGCCTTCATGCGTTCGATGTTCGCGGTGATCCGTCGCCGTTCCGATTCTGTTGTTTTTTCTTCACCCGCAATATCTATTTGCTTCTTGGCTTCGAATCCGCGCAATTTGTTGTCATATTTATCCTTGAATTCTTTCGCACGGCGTATCTCGTCATTTTCACGGCGCATCTTTTCTAACTCTTTATATTTTTCCCCAAGATTGTAATTCTCCCATTTATCAGCCTGATAATTATCCGGGATTTCAGCGGCTATATCTGTGATTGTTTTGCGAAGATGCAGCGCCCGACTGTTGATTTCCCGGCGGGATTCATAATACGGGCCATTTTCGGCCTGAATATCATTTAGAACTTGTAATATGTTTTGTTCGTAATCCACGCTGGACGGTATTTCGCCAAATTTGTCAACAATCCAATTCAAGTCCCACGGAAAATCAATTAGGTCAAGTATCATGCGGTTTTTTTCTTGCCTCGGCATTTTTGTGAATTCCACCGGATTAAGTTGTAACGGTGTGAAAATTTCATTTAGAAAGCTCTGAGGGCTGGTTACTTGTTTACCGTTTTCCATTACCTTAAAATAATCAGATTTATTTGCGCGAACCTTGCGTTCGATATGTAGACCGGTATCAGTTTCCAGAAATAATTCACTCTCGTTTTCGCCTTGTCGAATAGTGATGTCCCGTGAAGAATCATTGGTCAATATTTTTCTTACCGCGTCCAAAACAGAAGATTTTCCCGCGCCATTAGTCCCGGCAAGCTCGATAGACCGACCATTTAATTCAAGCTCTTTTATGCCCAAAAAATTTCTTATTATTAATTTTGTGGTCGTCATTATTCATACTCTCCAATCTCAATGATCTCAGATAACACTTTGGTCGTTCTGCAATATTCGCATTCCCCACATGCTTCCGGCTCTATCTTGCCACGCTTGATTTTTTCGTAATGCGGAGCATATTCCTGAATGATTTCAAGCGCATTGTCAAGTATCTCATCAGCAAATGACAATGCCATAACATCTGGGATATCCTCTTTCGTCACTGCTAACAAACTTTGCCGGCCAACTCTGCCGAAAGTTTGTCTTATTAACTCGCGATATATTGCCATTTGATAGTTGTATCCATAAGCGAAATACCAGCTAACATGCGCCGAGTCGCTCCGGCTCCAAATGCGTTTAAAATCCTTCATGCATTTAGTGTCGAAGCCCTCTAGTGTTTCCATATCAAGCAAGTCAACCATCCCTTTGAATGGTATTCCAGCAATTTCACCTGTTATAACAACTTGCCTCTCGCAGCGGTTAACGATATCCATAAACATTTCCTGCCGGCGGAATGCCTCGACGCTGCCGACAACTTTTTTAAAATTACTTTTAATTTCGCCTTTTGTCGGGCCTTTTGATGAAAGCATATTCGGATTTTTAGCCAGAAATAAATCCTCGTTACCAACCAAACATGCCTCAAAATAATGACCTTCCTTAAAAGCGTCTTTGTCCAGCTTATAATCGCCATGCAATTCAGCTAATGCCGCAGATTCACAGTTTTCAAACGCTTTAAATTGCGACGTTGACATATATTTCATCATCATTTCAGGGCTAAAATAATTTTCATTCGTTAGCTGCATTTTGTTTTTCCTCCTCTGATTTCCGTTTGTTGCTACAATCGGCACACAATGGTGTGTTGTAGCGTTTTTGATTCGCTGCCACTACCTGTTCGGCTGTATATTTGCCAAAAGCGGTTATCTCGCCACCGCAATCGTGACAGGATGGTATGGATTTTTGTCGAATCGGAATTTGATCCTTAATCCGTAAAGCATCGCTTAATTTTCCAAATGCCTTGACTTTTTCAACAATTACAATAATCTGTTTTCCGACCCAATCGTCGATATAAGGTGTGTACAAACGCTCCATCGTTTCTCCATTGGTCTTATTTATAACCATTGGTTTGCTTTTTTCGGTAAAATATAAAACCCTGCAAGGTTTTTTAGCATTTGATCGCGGGTTAAAAACTTCTTCTGTATCGGTTCGGCTTATAGTTAAAATCCGTTCTTCTCCTGGTTGAAAATCCCATGCGGCCAAGTAATTGCTATCATCAACCATTGCCCTCCAATGTGTTTTAGGCATAATGTTCATCCTCGCCTTCCAAAATAGTCACGATCTCCGCCGGGAAGCTCTCCCCGGCTATGTAATAGATCAACCTTTCATCTATAAATCTGCTGGTCAACTCGCCCTTAATTTCAAATGGCTTTACGCCCAAACAATTTGGTTTAATCAACAATTTCGCCAAAATAATTCCTCCCTTGCGCAACCATTAATATTGTGATATATTAATAGCTAATCATGTAATTTTTGCCGCCTATCTCTTGTTGAAATGGCGGTTTTTTTACTCCTCACATTCAACAAATTCTCCATCTTGCAATATGTATAGCGTATTCTCTTTGATTTTTATTCCATCAATTAGTGCGATTTTGGCGTCAATCAAATTTCCTTTGTTGTCATATTCTGTTAGCACGATATAATTTTTGCCCACTTTTGCTTTTTCGCCTTTTGCGCGGCTCTCGTGACCGTTGGCAATGCCTATATTGTTCGATCCCGTTATTCTCGCCGTGCTCTGGTATCCGGAAGTAGCCGCCGTGCTCTGGTCTCCGGAAGTAGCCGCCGTGCTCTGGTATCCGGAAGTAGCCGCCGTGCTCTGGTATCCGGAAGTAGCCGCCGTGCTCTGGTCTCCGGAAGTAGCCGCCGTGCTCTGGTATCCGGAAGTAGCCGCCGTGCTCTGGTATCCGGAAGTAGCCGCCGTGCTCTGGTATCCGGAAGTAGCCGCCGTGCTCTGGTCTCCGGAAGTAGCCGCCGTGCTCTGGTATCCGGAAGTAGCCGCCGTGCTCTGGTATCCGGAAGTAGCCGCCGTGCTCTGGTCTCCGGAAGTAGCCGCCGTGCTCTGGTATCCGGAAGTAGCCGCCGTGCTCTGGTATCCGGAAGTAGCCGCCGTGCTCTGGTCTCCGGAAGTAGCCGCCGTGCTCTGGTATCCGGAAGTAGCCGCCGTGCTCTGGTATCCGGAAGTAGCCGCCGTGCTCTGGCCTCCGGAAGTAGCCGCCGTGCTCCGGTCTCCGGAAGTAGCCGCCGTGCTCTGGTCTCCGGAAGTATATTGATCGGGCTTTGTTTTTTTGATTCTGTCGAAAACCATTTCAATCTTGGCTCTTATCAATCCGATCAAACCTATTTCTGCAACAAATTTGATTTCTGAACATGCTATTTTGCTATCTTTGTCATGATTTTTTACTTCTCCGCCACATTCAACAGTGAAATATCTGTTATTGCAATAGGCTGGATAATACAACAGTACATCTAATGGATCTTCGCAAGCGTGAAAGCCTGATGCACATGGCACAACGTAGCCATCATGTTTATATGAATGTTCCAGTTCGTATTTGTGTCCCAGGCATTTCAGATTTTCATCAGTGCCTTTATAGGCAACTTTTATTTCTGACATTAAATTTCCTCCCTTATTCCGTTCTCTCAATAATTTCATTCTGCAAAAACGTAATCCGTCGTTCCGCCCGTCTCTGGGATTCGGCAAGCTGCTCCAATCGGATAGTTGTGTAAAACAAGCAGTAGGTCGATATGAGCGTAGCTGCGATCAGCCAGAATAATATGGTTTTGGATTTCATTGGGCCTCCTTTCCGAATTCGCGCAGAAATTTCATCGTCGCCGCCTGTCTCCGTGTCCAATCTGCTTGAGGCCCGGATGGTCGCCGCAGCTCCTTGCGTATATGACGCAGCGTGCAGAGCAGGCAGTATACGGCGACGATTACGCCGAGGGGGTCTGTGTGGACCATTGTGATCATCTCCTATCTGTTCGCCCGGAAAAAATTCTCCACCATTTAACCGACCTTTATCGCCCGACTTTATGCTTTCAAAAACATCGGAAAGCTGAGATAATTCCGAATATTTTCGCTGAAAACTTCTCAATTCATTCAATGCTTTTTGCATTAATTCTTCTTGATACTCCTTTGTCTGAATTACAATATTTATGGGTTTGTAATCATTTTGGATGCTTACAAATGCTCTAATGGGTTCGGTTACTTGTTCATTTCCAATACTTACCGTCACGATGTTTCTGACAATCTCTTTGGCTTGAACTCGCCGGTAAGATTCGGCTGCTGTTTCGTCGTTCCAGTCGAAGTAACCGTGCAATATCGCGCTTTCGAAACGGCTTTCATCCACTATTTTTTGCGGCGTTAATGAGCTTCCTTGTGAAATACGTTCAAGTTCTTCGCCAGCTTTTTGTGCATCAATCTTGAAATATCCTGGTGTTTTCCATTGATAAACCAGATCGATCCCCTCCTTTGTAAATAAATTATTAAGCCGCGTCGCACCTTGCCATGCCCAACCGAACCTCACCAAGCCCTGCCTGCCGCGCCGGAACCTGCCGGAACATACCACAACCTACCACGCCTGCCACAACCTACTAAACCTTACCGGGACTTACCCCGCCCCGCCTTACCATGCCTGCCAGAACAAGCCGCGCCTTGCCCAACCGCGACTCACCAAGCCCTACCTAGCCTGCCTTACCTCGCATTACCTCGCCACATCTCGCCACGCCATAACAAAACACGCCTGCCATACCTATTCGCAATGAAATGCGCCGTTTGAGCCACCCTTTTCAATACGCCATTCGCCAACACCACAGCCGAAACCGCCGAGATTCATAAGGTTTACGATTTGTTCCGCACTGGTTGCGCCAGCATTGTATTTAATGATGATTTCCGCGTTCCATTCCTTGAACTCGCCGCGATATCGTAAGTCCGCGACCCCTTTACCAATTTTGACCATATCTTCACGCATTTCAGGAATTCCGTTAATTTGGACGAATTCGTCATCTATGTGAAAAAAAGCGTTTGTACTAACTTTGTCCGGAGTTACACCGCTTCGATATCCTGCTGATACCGCAGCCGCCTTAAATGCAACGGATGGAAACCCAAATCGTGCACCATTTTTAATGGCTTTCTCAAAATCTTCTTCGGTTTTTTCTTCCGGTTCATGTTCAAGCCAATACAGAGATCCTATAAAATCCGAAACAGGATTTCGTATATCGTGGCCTTTGGATTTCGCTTTTTTCATTTGTTTGTCAAGAATCTCCTGTTTAGCTTTTTGACTCCACCTGTGAACGATCAACGGCGAATCTCCTACGATTTTTATTGCAAGATGTTGTATATCTATCGCCGGTATAATAATTTCCTTTGTTGCTTCTTTCTTTGCTGGCATTTCTTTCCTCTCCTCTTTTGAATTGTTTTTGAATATATCCATTTGTGTTATGGGATACGACGGCCAGGCTTGTCATGCTTGTCCCACTCAAGAAGGCTTAAATAAGCCCCCTGCGCTTCAAATCATCCGCCTTCCCCACATAAACATACCCGAATGGCCGCACCGCTTCAATTGCCCGGTTAGTCAGCTTTTCAATATGTTCCGGATTATCAAAATCAATAGGTATCCCGTCTTTGCCGTCCTCGAAAAAGTATCGAGCCTTAAATTCCTGTACCTTTTTTTTGCCAGCCATCATGTAGACCTCCTCTTTTCAATCGTTCCATTATATGATTGTTGAAATTTGTCCTATTACTGCATTGGGCGCCGATTGATTGCCCAAATAAAATTTTCTTATGTACCCGTCGGCTGTAACTCTTCGTGCATCGTCAGCGCATCCTTTTGCCCACGGACGTACCACAATATTCCGGTTTTCAATTGCTCCGACACAGCATCGTCTTTCAAAATTTCCGTCAAACTAAACAAATCCTGTTTGTCTTCCGGTTGGATAATGCAATTCATATATAACACCTCGCTTTTATTGATTTAAGAATTGCGCCTTTCAAAATGTTCGCAAATTCTTTTAATTGCGTATATCGCGACAATTGCGCATAATTGTGCGAACGATAATAATGGTTCTATGTTTACCGGTAAAAACAAAAATTCAAATGACATTTGATATTCCTCCTTGTTATAGCCGCTGGAGGATGGTACAATATGTATGCGCCGTGCTCCTTGCGGCGTAAGAACGCTTTGTAATCTTTGGACGGATTGGAGCGTTCTTTTTTTTATTTTGTGCTACAATTTGTTTGAGCCTGAGCATATCGCCTCATGGAAGGAGGTGATAAGTATTAAAAATAATATCTGCCCATTTATGAGTACATCCGATAAATAAGTTGATTGCACAAATAAATGCGCCTTATGTTTGAATGGTAACTGCGCATTTGTCTTAAGTGCTCAGTTTTTGGAAAATATAAAGAATGGAACAAAATAATTGTTCTCTCTAATCTACTGCCGTTTTCGTTAACTATACTCTTTGTTCGGGCTCTTTCAATTCTCTAATTAAAGCGCAAATTTCTCTTGAAATTGTCGCTTGAATATTAATGTCTTCCATACTATAAGTTTTCCCGCCCATATATGCAGAAAAACATTTTTGAATCCATTGCCACACTTCGATCTGTTCTTCTATGATTGTTTTGCAGTTCATCTTCCCACCTCCCGTGTTTACATAATATTTGTACCAAGCCAACAAACACGCTATAATTTACATGGCCATATCGTGCGGGTCGCTCCTTTAATTCGGAAAGGAGGGATATAATATGGCGAAAAGTAAAACCAAAAAGCCGAAAACTGTAAAAGTTAAGGCGCATAAGCGTAGTAAACCTTCAAAATAATACTGCGCACCCGGCGGGAGCAATCCCGCCCTTTTTTATAGCGTGTTTGTTTGCCATGAAATCATTTTAACATTCTTAGAAATCATTGTCAACAATTTTTTTAATTTTTTTGTTTACAGAGAAATCTAAATATGTTATACTGGCATTCAAAGCGAGGTGATGAGTTTGAGTGAAATCAATAAAAGAATAGCTATAATAAGGAATGACTTAGGCTTAACCACACGGGAATTTGGCGGAAGACTAAAGATTACCGGTGGTGCGGTAACGAATTTAGAAAAAGGCGCAAGGAATGTAACGGATAGAATGACCGCTGACATCTGCCGCGAATTCAATGTAAGCAAAAAATGGCTGGAGTCCGGCGAAGGCGAAATGTTCAACGAGCAACCCATCAGTCTTGACGAATACGCCCTACAAGAAGATTTAAGCGGAACGGAAATTGAGCTCATAAAAGTAGTTATGTCAATCCCTAAAAAAGAGCGTGAAAAAATAATCGAGCGAATACGTGAAATTTTTATGGACAAAAAAGCTTGCCCAAAGAAAAGGCAAGCGATTTGACTAGAAAAATAAAAAAGAGGACGATTCAGGGCAATCTATCTAAAATTTTTTTAACATCATGCTTATGTTCGAGAATAAGTTTTTCAAAAGATTGCTCGTCGCTTATAATGTTAAGATTTAAAAAAAAATCGAACAACGCCATTATAAAATCTTCCTCCGTAATCTTATTTTGCGCACTTTTATAAACATCAGGAAACTTCACTATCTTACCCTTTTTTTTCATATAAATAAACACCCCTAAAATAATATTAAAAGTGCGCACTTTACATCATTGTACATGTAGCTAAAAGATTTGTAAATATGTGTTACTATTTGTCGAACAGTAAGAATTGCTTATCCGCAAGCTTACCGAAGTCAACAAATATAATGCAACCATAAATCATATACTAACAAAAGACAAAAGGAGTGTGATAATATTGAAATCGGCAGCTTGTTACATTCGCGTTTCAACGGATATGCAAACGGAGTATAGCCCCGACAGCCAAATTAGGCTCATAAGCGAATATGCCAAAAAAAATGAATTTGTAATAACAGAAATATATTCGGATGAAGGTATTTCCGGACGGCAGGCCGATAAACGCCCATCGTTTAAGAAGATGATAGCAGATGCAGGACGCAAACAATTTGAAGCGATATTGGTGTACAACACTAGTCGCTTCGCCCGAAATCATGAGGAAAGCATAGTGTACCGGAACATGCTCAAAAGAGACGGCATTGACGTGATCAGTATTACCCAGCCGTCCGTTGACTATAAAACCGATATCCTTATGAATGCCTTGTACGCCGTCATGGATGAACGATACTCCATTGATCTATCGGAAAACGTTAAACGGGGCATGAAAGAAAAGGTATCCAGGGGGATATACATATCATGCGCGGCATTGGGCTATAAAAGAGTCGAAAGCAACAAGCCTCTAGTAATTGATCCAGAAGAAGCCGTCATTATAAAATGGATTTTTGATGAATATCTGAATGGCAATAGCATGTTTGCAATCGCAAGAGACCTTAACCAAAAAGGCTACGCCACCAAAAGAGGAAATCCATTTGACCGGCGGGGAATATTCAAAATACTTTCAAATCCAATATATAAGGGTTATTTAAAATGGGAATGCGATGGTGAAGTTTTTTACATGGAAGCAGATCACGAGCCATTGATAAATGAAAAAATATTTGATGAAGTTCAAAGATTTTTCCGAGAATG